>CAJNDS010000424.1:0-62500 GCA_905221605.1 Symbiodinium natans
GTGTGATGTCGCAGGACCCGTCGACTTGACGTTTCCGACGATACCGTTTATTGTCGGGTTCTTCACGTTGAGCTTGCTCCTTGCGCTGCTCGGCTGACGGTTGGTTGAGCGCATGGGGTTCAGGTCCTGGTTGCCTTACTTGTCCCCGTACCTGTTACTACCCAACTTGGTGAGTCCGAAGCCCTACGCCCCATATCCCTGAACCCCTAACATCCCTGAACTCGCACCGGGGACCTCCCGGTAGCGGCCTCGCTTGTCGAGGTTTCGGCTGACGAGTGCGCAGACGCGCACTGCGAGGGCCTATGATCTCTGGGACGATGTCGTGAGCACGTGCAGGACCGGTACAGTACAACATACTGTAATGTCGCGTAATGCAATATAGTAATGTATGCATATCGTAACAATAGGGGCGCCCTTTATGCCAAGTAATTGGGAAACCCTCGAAGTATGTGCCCCCTTTTGAGGATGCCCCCCACCCCCCACCCCCCACCCACCCCACCCCCAACAGTTTCGACACTTGCTGGAAATAGACAACGACTGATCCAAAGCATCAGTGAATCATGCATGACCATCTGGCACGAAAGATCACGTAGCCCATCCTTAAACCCTAAAGCCCTTAAGCCCCAAGCCCCTAAGCCCCCCCAACCCTCAACCCAAACCCCTACACACTAACCCCCCCCCCCCCCCCCAAAAAAAAAAAAAAAACAAACAATCCGCCTCTCCGGTTGCCAGGAGCCTGCTGGGGTTCAAGACCAGCTTGCAACGCCACTCGCCTGCCTTCTGCGCGCCCATACTTCTGTCATCTTCTGCCGAGTTTGGCTCACAGATGTTCTTGTCGAAAGTTTGAAGGTCAGGATTGAGGGAGTTTGTTTTTTTTTGGATTGTTGGGGTTGAACCTCTTTTTCTTTTTGTTTCGGTTTGCTTGAGGGGATGCCCCAAGCATGGCGGATGGAAGATACAAGCAGGAGATCACTTCATGGAGCTGGCGCGCTGGATCCCGGCGTCGCGCGGATGCACATGTGTGCGGTTGTGTATTGCGGACCCTCAACTTCACAACGTCCCAAAGCCCTACCAGCCCCTGCAAGCCCCAAAGAACCCTAAAAGCCACAAGAAGCCATTTACAAAACCTTATAATTTCCACAAGAAGCTGCCCAACTCTCAGCCCTGGGCCCAGGTTCCCCGCGGCTCTGCTGTGCCACGTGACCTCCCAGGATCTCAGGACGCAGCTGCGGCGTTCCAGAGGTCCGCAGCATGAGGCCCACGAGGCGCCGCATGTGTCTTTTTTGTTTATATAGGGTGTAGGGTTTAAGGGTTTGGGGTTAGGGTTTAGGGTTCAGGGTTTGACTTTGCGCCTCTTTGAAAGGGGCAGCCAGAGGCTCTGATTTGTCTGATTTTGTGTGCATCCTGTGGCTCAAAACCGAAGAACAAAGAATTCCAGGGAACCCTAAACCCTAAACCCTAAACCCTAAACCCTAAACCCTAAACCCTAAACCCGAAACTCTAAACCCTAAACCCTAAACCCTAAACCCCAAACCCTAAACCCTAAACCCTAAACCCTAAACCCTAAACCCTAAACCCTAAACCTAAACCCTAAACCCTAAGCCTTGAACCCCCAACCCTAAACCCTCTGCCTGCCGTCCGGCAGGTCCCGGAGATCGGCGGGCTCACGGAAGCGGAGATTGCGGAGGCACCCCGGAGGGGGTCAGGGAGGGTGGTCTCTGGTGCTCTGCAACTTGTGCTACTAGGGTTTAGGGTTTAGGGTTTAGGGCACGTTGCGGGCTCAACCCCTAAACCTGAAAGGGCTGAGGGTTGAGGATTGGTGTTGGGAACGGCCGGGAGGTGATGAACCGCCCTGCTGGCATCTCGGCGCCGCTCTTCGTCGTGCACAGACTGGCGGCGCGGAGCTGAGAGCAGCAGAGCCATCAAGGGTCCTCAAAAGCTGCTTTCGACCACCCTTCTCACTCCCTGTCTCCCTGTCTCTCTCTCTCTCTCTCTGTTTCTTTCTGTCTTTCTGTCTTTCTGTCTTTCCGTCTTTCTGTCTTTCTGTCTTTCTTTCTTTCTTTCTTGTTCCGTGTAGTTCCGATTGGCCAGGCCATCTCGAAGAAGATCACCCTATCGGACACCGAGCGCATGGCGATGGATGCGGCGCTGCGCGCGGCTTAGCAGATGTCCTCGGTGAGGGTGTGATGTGCAGCGCCTGGCGGGCTTCCTGGCGTCCCAGCACCAAGGTCTAAGCTGTCAAACTTTGTTGGCAGCTGTGAGGATCTTCTCGCATCATCTGTGCGACGCCGAGATTTGCTCTTGGATGCCAGCGCCTGACATTGCATGACAGCTCCCTGCTTGTGCTGCACTCCGCTCCGCGTGCTGAGACACCATTCGGCTACGTGTCGCACACGACTCGTGCCTTGCAGCAATTGTTGACTTGTGTTCGTGGAGCGGGTACATTTTGTGGCATGCCAAGGATTCCTGTTCTTGTTCCTGGCCCTTCTGCCCCTGGCACTCCGGAGCCAGCTGGGCGCCGGGATCCGAGTGGAGGTCCCGTTTCCGGCTTGGGAGAAGTGACAGAGGCTCCTGGTTTTGAAGCCCGGAATTCAGAGTGTTGCCTGCCGAGATCTTCACGGTGTTTGCCGAGCAGATCGTGGCATACATCTTTCTTGGTCGCCAGGTTGCACTGAAGTACTCTTGAGCTGCACGGAGTAGATAACCAGCACAAAGGCTAGCTGATGCCTGCCATGTTGACCTGGAAAGCCTCAGTGTCTGTTTGGTCACCTTGCAGTGCCGGGCTCACGGTGGGGCAGGGACAGGGGAACGAGAGGCAGCCTGCACAAGAGGATATGTGTCATAGTCGTGGACAATTCTCATATGAAGTAGACACGCTCAACACCGTTGCTGGTGAGTGCAGAAATGTGTTGGTGAGCTCAGGCATACAAAGCGTGGCCGTGGCACTGGAGGACACAACTCTAGTGAAGTTGGAAGTCACAGTATCTTCCTGGTGCCTCTCATCCGAATGCACATGTCCCAAACTAGGTGTCCAAACGAGGGGTCCCCCCGAAAGGCGTGCATATGTTGACACTGGACAAGGCGCCAGGTGTCGTCGAAGGAAGATATCGTCGTCGTCTTCCATGGGGTGCGTGCGTGATGTGGCCTTGACGGTTAAAGCCAGTGGCTTTAAGTTTGAGTCGCTTGTTTCGTTATCTTTGTTCCTCTTCGTAGCCAACAATTGCAGTTTTGGCAGATTGTGGGCAAACCCTTAACCTTTAACCCTAAACCCTAAACCGCAAACCTTTAACCCTAACCCTAAACCCTAAACCCCAAACCATTGACATGTAAACAGTATGTATACCCTGCCGCACCAGGAGCCCTTCGAGCTTCTTCCGGTGTCGCAGATCTTGTCCCAGATTGCCCGTGAAAGTCAGGCCTGCACCAACAACCCCTGAACCCATAGATACCCTAAACCAAAGCTCTAGACCCCAAACCCTAAACCCCCTGAACCCCCTAAACCCCTTGAACCAAAACCCTAAACCCCCTGAACCCCCTAAACCCCTTGAACCAAAACCCTCAACCCTAAACCCTAAACCCTAAACCCTAAACCCTAAAACCCTAAAACCCTAAACCCTTTTCAAGCGCCTCCGGGCAGGTGTTGCGTGACGAGTGGGACAGGCAGCTGCCATCGGCGTTCCAGTGGTAGGGGTTTAGGGTTTAGGGTTTAGGGTTTGGGGTTTAGGGTTTTGGGTGTAGGCTTTTTTCCCAGAGAGCCCAGAACGCCCTAATTTTGACTGAGGGTGTAGAGAGGGAAAATTTCGCTTGAAATCAGAAGCAGAACCTTAATACGGACTTTTTTCCCCCCACCCCGGGTTCCGGACGCAGGAATGAGATGGAAGACGGCATGTCGAGCCGGCAGAAGAATCAGGGCCTGCCATGTGACTTGACCACTGGATATGGGGGGTTAAGTGTTTAGATTGCTGTTTTTGGTGAGTGCATAAGGGTCTGCTGAATATTGGGGTGTGTGTGTACATATGGGGTGCCCTTCTTCGCAGTACTAGTAATATATACCCCACTTCATAGGGTTGAAGTGTGGCTTCCCCAAGGTACAGGTACCCGATTTTGGGGGTTCGATAAGAAGAGTTGCCAGATATTTGGGGGTGAATGAACACCCACATAAACCGACAGACTTGGGAGGGGGGTGGTCATCTGCCTGCTAGGATGTGCGAGTTGTGCTTTCTGGCTAAGGGTATTCCTTCAAGCCGTGTCTTGGACGATCTTGGATGGCGTCTTTCATTCGCCGCTTTCCGATGCTTGCACAGGGAGTCTTTAAGGCTTCAGCCAGCAAATTCCCGAGACTGGTTCGCAGTGACTCACTGATTGGAGGTTTTACACGTGCCTCCGCCAAGGCGTCCTGAGTTCCTGTCAAAGAAAGTCGTGACCTCTGTGGTGTCGGAACTGCAATACAGCTGAAGCAAACAACCGAATTCGGGAGGAGGAGGGCACGCTTCATGAATGTCGCCCAATTCGGGCGGACGCATGAGACACTTGCCCTGTACTTGGAGGTTCATGATACTTATTAGCTTATTCTTACTGTACTTATAACCATACTAATAAGTACCATGAACCTCCAAGTAGCTCTTTCGCCACTGCCTCTCCTGGTGCTGTGTCACAGGGAGCGTGGCCTGTTCTGGTGCACGCCGAAGTTTGGACCGACGCACCTCCAAAGTTTCCAACCACCCAAAGCCCTGCAAAAAAAACAGACCCTAAGCCCTAAACCCTAAACCCTAAATCCTAGACCCTAAACCCTAGATCCCCGGACCCCAAGCCCTGAGTTTAGTTGCAAGGGAGCCAAAGCTTGGCTCCAAGCTGGTGACGCGCCGTGCAGCAGAGCGTTGTACAAATGGCCCATCTTTGCTTGGAGGGTCAGGGTACTTTTGACAGTTTACTTATAACTCACTTGGGGGATTTTGGGGGGGCTCATAAGTACAGTTATAACGGGGGTTATAAGTACCCTGAACCTCCAAGTGTTCCTGCCAGAGGCATTCGCCTCAAAAGCAGGAAAAAAGGCAACCGGTCGCCTTGTGCAGGGGTAGGTTTGAGCATAGGTTTTAGAACCTATTGCCCTTAATCCCCTATTTAATCCAATTGGAAACTAATTTTTTTATAGGCCCCCAAACC
This sequence comes from Symbiodinium natans, assembly GCA_905221605.1. Lineage (NCBI taxonomy): Eukaryota > Dinophyceae > Suessiales > Symbiodiniaceae > Symbiodinium > Symbiodinium natans. The sequence goes on from CAJNDS010000424.1 coordinate 5,164, forward strand.
TACCCCAGGTAGCTTGTGAAGTGTTGTGAGGTCTCCCGCCGAACTGAAGGGTGCCGAAAACATGGGCATCTTGGGATACCTTACCTGGCACCATGCCCGCTTTGTGGCGGTCCCCCTGCATGCCAGACCGAACAGCGACCTCTGGATGGTGGGGGGAGGTTGGATCCAAGGTCGCTTCTTTATCGGATTGACCAAAAAATCTGCCGAATAGAATACCTTTTCCTGGATCCGCGCTTGTCCATCGATTCCATCGACAATGTATAGCAGTGCCTTTCGACGTAATCTTGTCAGGGATGGGGCGTTGCGCTCAAACTGTCCTATGACGCCCCGGATGAAAGCCTGGACTCTTGCCAGGTAGCTTCGTGAAGAAGCAGTATTCTTGAGGTCTTGCGGGAAGGCGAACTGCTGCCACTGCGGCCATGAGAAGGGCAAACTATGTCGGTATTTTCGCCTTCCCGAGCGCAAATGTACCAGAGACGTGCGCGGCACGTAGAGACAACGTAGAGAACACGTAGAGGCCGCCGCCCTGAGGTGCGGTGCAGCTGTACAGCTGCCCTTCGCAGGCTTTTGGCGGCCGTGTGGTTCCCGGCACAGATCTCGTCAGCATTCGCCGGCCGAGATGTGAACTGAGTCAATGGCTCTTATGGCTCCTATATTCGTTTCCTCATGCTGCAGCCGCCTGCAGCTGGAAAAAGTGAGTGGGTTGCTGCCGGATGGGCTCACTAGTGCTTGGCTTGCAGCTTGTGGCTGACATCCTTAAACCCTAAACCCTAAACCCCAAACCCAAACCCTAAACCCTAAACCCTAAACCCTAAACCCTAAACCCTAAACCCTAAACCTAAACCCTAAACCCTGCTTGGCAGCTGGGTGCTCAAGCACGCCCATGCGCCATGGGGCGCGTGAGGCGCCGGCGGCCGGCCTCCGTGGTGAAACGCAAGGCCGGGCCAGGCAGGCTGAAAGGGGGGCGGTCTTTCAGCTGCATGTCTTGGCGGCTGTTCTTTGAGGCCTCAAAGCTCACTGCAACGATCCTCGGCTGCATCCGAAGATCACGGCGCTTAGACGCTGGAAGCCACAGCAATGAACTCGTGCCCAAAGCCAAGAGATGTACAGTAAAGGAATGGGGGAATTGGGGTCCCAATGTACTCCCTTCAAGGGGGAATCATATGGCCACTTCCCGGAAATTTGGGTTTCTTTTGGGTAGAAGGCGGCCCCCAAATTTTTCGGGTACCCAGAAAAGGGCCTAAACCCTAAACCCTAAACCCTAAAACCTAAACCCTAAACCCTAAACCCAAAACCCTAAAAAAAGGTGGGGGGTAGAAGGTACCTGATCCTGGCCTCGGCCTCCGCGTCGCTGCCCGTCTTCGCGGCCCCTTCTTCGTGCCGCCGATCCCAGGTTGGGTTTAGGGTTTAGGGTTTAGTGTTTAGGGTTTAGGGTTTAAGGTTTAGGGTTTAGGGTTTAGGGGATTAGGGTTTAGGGTTTAGGGTTTGGGAGACACGAGTCCCTTGAGGACCAGATGAACCCTAGAATTGGCATCGTCTACCCTATACTACTGCATTTCCTATTAAGGTACCTGAACCATAAACCCCTTTTAGGGTTCATTTCGTCTCCAAGGTTCTTCCCCTCCAGGTACCCTATGTATAGTATATCCCTAAAGCTTCTTTTTGGGAACCCCTTTAAGGCCCAAGTATGTATTATGTAGGTACATGGACGCGTAGGGATCGCAGGGACCTTAGGAACCCCAAATGCCGTCCTTAGTAAGAGGCCCATCTTCTCAAGAACTGACCGCAAGGAAGTTTCCAAAACTCAGGCCCCCCGTCTTTCTTGTACCCCTAGATGGTAGAGCAGAAGCCGTTCAAAAAAGACACAATACAAAGAGGCCCTAATTTGTCGATACCCCCCACGAATGGATTCTGGGTGTCCGACGTCGTCAGGTGTGCAGCCGTCTGTACCAGGGTCACACGCTCTCGGGACGAGCGCAGGTGCAGGCTCCCTCGCTCTTTTCCGCCATCCTTGGGGGCGAAATTACCTCTGGACTTGGAACCATAAACCCTTTTAGGGTTCATTTATATTGTCCCCAAGGATGTGGAGCAGGAGCATTTCTTCTTAAGGGGTTCCCTGACAGGTCCTGTTTGCAACAGTGTTCCTGTACACGAAGCACATCCCCGGCCCTCATATGGAGTATCCTTCATGTGGTGATATAGAAAAGCTATATCAGTCATAGCAGTCGTAATATGTCATAATGCTCGTAATAGCGATAGCAATGGTGAGAGTAATTATGATAGTCGCAATAATCGTAGTAACACTGGTAATAGTACTGGCAATATAGGAGTATTAAGTCATAATGATAGTCTTGGTGCTAGTTTGGGATGTTTACCCTTGTGCTGACAGTCCTTCATAGGGATTATGGTACCCCCGATTATAATCCCTATGAAGGACTCTTACTATAACAGGGAACAGCCCAAGTACTAGTAAGCAACTCTAGACTTCGACTTCGAGGCCCTGGACCGGCGGAGGCTGTGCCGGAGGGCATTCGGTGGCGCCTTCGACGGGCTGGGGCAGTCGCTGGGACGCATTGAAGCGACGCCAAAGCCCGAATGCCTAAACCCCTAAAACCCCTGAAGCCCCTGGGAAATCTGAAGGGTTGAGACCACAAGTCAGAACCAGCCCAGGGTTGTCCGGCCTGGCGGAGTGGGGCGGTTTAAGGGGGTGGGTGCAAGGGGGTGGGTTTAAAGGGGTTTTTGGGGGGGTTTAAGGGTTTAAGGGTTTCAGGGGTTTCAGGGCTTTCAAGGGGTTTCAAGAAGTTTCAGGGTTTCAGGACTTTCCGGGGTTTCAGGGGCTTCAGGGGTTTCAGGGGTTTTAGGGGTGCCTCCGCACATGTAGTGCTGACGCTTCAGCTCCTGGTGCTTCGACTAAGGCTGCTGACCCTGGGCCTCGCACTTTCCCCAGCCATCATCTACGAGGTCGCAGCAGGACTTGACAGCGAAGACATCAGTGCAGCATACCTGGTCACGTCTCACTGGGGCGATCGTACTTCCTGGTTTTATCGACTTTGTGTTTTGGTTGGGATTACCATCCTGCAGGATGGATGCCCGCAGATGAAGCACTCGACGGCAAGGCCGGCGAGGCCGGCCAGGCCGGCGAGGTCGTTCGCTTGACTGGGACACCGCTGGAAGTCCCGACGCCTGACGACTCTCGGCAGCACAGGGGCTTGCCCTGTGATTTCGAGCCCCGCCATCCCTAAACCCCAAACCAAGGGGGACCTGGGGGGGCCAGACCCTAAACCCCAAACCCCAGGCCCAGGCCGTCGAGAAGTGGGAGGATGGCGAGGACGACATTTCAAGGCTGGTCTCAACCTTGGAGCAGCTGGCGCAGCGGCTGGGAAGCTCCGACACATTTCTCAGGCGGGTCCGGTGCTTGGGGGGGGGCCTTTTTTGGGGGCCCCTAAACCCTAAACCCTAAACCCTAAACCCTAAACCCTAAACCCTAAACCCTAAACCCTAAACCCTAAACCCTAAACCCTAAACCCTAAACCCTAAACCCAAAACCCTAAACCCAAAACCCTAAACCCTAAACCCTAAATAGGGCCCATTCGGGTTGAGGCTTCTTTGCAGACCTATTTCGGCCTCTTTTTCGGGCTGGAGCCGCTCCCCGCCTCTCGCGAAAAAGCGCTCCGCAAGCCCGCAAGCCTCTCTCCCGCTCTTCCTCTTTCTTTAGGGTTTAGGGTTTAGGGCTTAGGGTTTAGGGTTTAGGGTTTAGGTTTTAGGGTTTAGGGTTTAGGGTTTAGGGTTTGAGAGAAAAGAGAACGCGAAAGGCTCCGTGCCTGGCGATCTGGGTCAGCTTCCCCTGCTAAAGAGAGAGAAGGCTCCCTGCTTGCCGCTCTCTGCTCCCTCCCTCAGCTCCCTCAGCTCCTTCAGCTCCCTCAGCTCCCTCTTCCTCTCTCACCTCCCCCCTTCTTTCTTTACCGCTCTCTGAGAAGTTAACTGTTCTCTGATACTACTCGTAGTGCACTCTCTCAGCATCCCTTTTCCCCAGCGGGTCGGCGTGGCCAGCAGCTCTGGCGCATGCTGCGCAAAGAACCCGCCCGTCTGGAGGAATGTCACCTTCACTTGCCGAGCACAACTCAGGACCGTTCCAACTGTCCCCCCGCAAAAACAGGGGGGCAGCCTCAAAAAGACCACGAAGGCATTGCCTGATTACTTTTTCAGGAGTCCTTCTTTGCCACACATATCCAGATAACACAGATGCTTGTCTTTCCATATCTTTTCCTTGGAGAGTACGAGAAGGTGCCCCTTAAGTGGATCAGCCATTGAGAACCGATGCGGCATTTGATGCAAAAAATCCCCCGCGCTTAGGCTATCATGGCTTGACTATCAACACCAAGGAAAAATTAAGGTGGCTATAGCTGCTAGCCGCTGGCCTTCACGATGTGAGCATTTAAGCAAACATCCTGGAGCCTGTGACTTTACACCCCGTAGCCCGGAAGCCAGTTTGTCTTACAATTACAATTGTAACCTACTACTTCAGACCTCACACCTCGAAACCAGGCCGCAGGATGCGCGTGTTGGCTAGGCCTACTTTGGTGCCATGAGATGAGAAGAAAAAAAATAACCAGATTTTCTTTGTTCGTAGACGAGAATGCTGCGACATTCAAGGCAGGCTGGTCCAGTGGTTAGGTTTGGGGGGAGATCCATAGCCAACACACAACAAGTCCATAGCCAACAAAAGGTCTAAAATGGGTTGCCCGGATTCTGCCCAGTCCCTAGGAAATAGCACAGTTGGGGTTCTAAAATGGGCGCCCTGGCCCCCTCCCCTGACAACCTGAGGGGATCCCCCCATGTAGGCTACGTCGATCTGAAGCCTCCTCCTTTTTGGTGCTTATGGGCCCATGTGGGGCATGACGTGCTTAGCACCGCAGCTTCCCTTGTCAAGGCTTCGAAAGCCTTTGTCTTCCCTGAACTACATCGCCGCTGTGGCTTAGCTGCCTGGGCCATGCTCGCTTAAATTTCTGCAGCAATCTTAGCCAAGGCAGTTCTCGGCTACAATCTCTACTTCGCACCTGCAGGAGGGGGCGGGAGTGTCAACGATTCGTGAACAGTTTGAGGCAAAGCTCCGCGCTCGTGGATCATGGGTTGCCTTACTCTGATATGCAGCAGGATATATAGTACTGTTATTGGTAGTGTATACAAGGTTCCCTTTTTCTTTTGGTGAGTGTATATACTTGGTGTCCTTTTTGGGGATACAAGAAATATAAAACCTACTTCATATGCGTTCACCTTCCGCAACCCTGAGCCAAAGCGCCTCAACGATTCCCTTTTGAGCCGAAACCCGATTCTTGGTCCGGGGAAGGGACGCAAACCTTGGTGCAAGTCAGACCCTAAACCTAAACCCCTAAAGTCCTCAAGAGAAACCCAATGAAACCCTCCTACAGACCTTGGAGCCCTCTGCAAAATCCCCCACAAACCTCCAAAGACCCTAACCCCTAACCCTTAACCCCTAACCCCTAACCCCTAACCCTTAACGCCGAACCCCTAAATCCTAAACCCTAAACCCCAAACCCCAAACCCTAAACCTTAAATCCCTTAAACAAGCCACCCTCAACGCCGGGCCAGGATCCCCGGCGCAGCTCCCCCAGCCGCTTTTCGAGCTCTGCTCCTTGGGGCTGGCTTTCCTGGTTCTGCCACTCGGTTGCCCTGAACCCAAAACCACCCACTCAACCCTATAACCTTATAACCCTATAACCCTATAACCCTATAAACCCTATAAACCCTATAAACCCTATAAACCCTATAAACCCTAAACCCTGAACCCTAAACCTTAAAACCTAAAGCCGCAACCCTAAACCTGAAACCCTTCACCTAAACCTGTGGGGCTTCGGGCTTGGGGACTTTTTCGGGCTTACCCGAAACACCCCCCACCTCGGATCAAAGTGATTACGGAGACCTAAAGCTACGTATGACAGAGCCACTTGGCCGGCTGAGGCTGTTTTGGGAGACGTTTAGGTTCGAAGGGGGGTTTGCTTCAAGGTTGAGGCTTTTGGATGCTTGCTTTTTTTCATGCGGGGGTGCAGATGCTGTCGAAGCGGGCCGGGCACGCATGAGAGATGTCAGTGTGTTCTACTCAATGTAGTGTGAAACGGAGATCCCAATGTACAGCAACTCTTCAAAGCCTTTCTGAAAGAGAAAGGTTCACGAAACTGATTGGTACGGGGGCATGAAGCGGCCTTGCATAAGGAGCCGCGTGAGCTCCGCAAGCGAGCGCTTCGGCAGAGCCCGCGGCTTGTGGGCAGATGTGGTGAGTACGATCAGGACGCGCGAGCGCAGAATGCCAAGAGGGGTCTGCGGCAAGTGCTACATGTGCAAGCGTTGTTCAGTGGCTCCTGTGTTTCACACAAAGCGCTTTTGGCGCTTGTTTCGCACCATGCGAAGAGCCAGCAGGAACGTGAGCCGTGAGGCCCACTTGTGGGCAAGTCGTGCCCCAGCTGCACTACTGGCTGGCTGTTTCTTCGTAGCCCTGAACCCTAAACCCTAAACCCTAAACAGGGCATGATGGAATGAGGCCCCTATATAAAGACCCGCAACGGGTTACTTCCCTGATCCCCTACGCATCACCAAGGAGATGAGTTCCTCAAGTTCTGCCGGTGGTTGCCAGCGACCCTGGCCAGCAAAAGGGCAACCTAAGCACTAAACCCTAAACCCTAAAACCCTAAACCCTAAACCCTAAACCCTAAACCCTAAACCCTGAACCCTGAACCCCTACACCCTAAACCCTAATCCTAAACCCTCAACAATGGTGGGTTTAGGATTCAGGGGTTGCCGGAGTGGCACCTTCGCCGCAAGGCTGCCCGCCGCAATGCTCTGCCACGCGCGGCAGACGGACATGCCCGAGCTGGCTGAGATGCTTCGTGCATCAAGAGGGCCCAGAGTCCTGCAGGTGCTGTGTGGGGTTTAGGGTTTAGGATTTAGGGTTTAGGGTGCATCACATTAAGGCTTTGTGGGCTGAAAACTCGATAGTCCGCATGTGCTTTGCTGCCGGATACCTCCTGCAGGCGTCTGATGACGAGGGCTTGAGCGACCGGGACATTGATGAGGCAGCCAGTTCCAGCGAAACCTCCCGCCACAAGAGGCATACAATAAGATGCTTCAAGCCCCCGACAAAGGTGATGAGCAGGCCTGTTGGCATGTCTCCACCACGCTTTGTGTACCTCAGGATCATGGTCAGTGCCTTAAACCAGCAGCATCTCTCAGGATCCATGTTGGGGGGTGTAGGGGTTTAGGGTTTAGGGTTTAGGGGCGCTTGCCAGCTGCTGAGCTTTCGCAAGGCCCTGTCGTCTCAACTGGACATCCCGAAGCCACAAAAGGCTGCTCTGGAGGGCGAGCTGCCGGGGGCCCCCAGGATCTGCTTCGGGCTTTAGGGTTTAGGGTTTAGGGTTTAGGGTTTAGGGTTTAGGGTTTAGGGTTTAGGGTTTAGGGCAGAGGCAGCCCCCCCCCCCCCCCCCCCCCCCCCCCCCCGAATCCAAAAAAAGGCCCTAAGCTGCTCGAAAGCGTGACTCCCAGGTCCAGGCTCTCCGACGCCCTGAACGCTTGTGAATGGGCCTCTGAAGAGGCCGGACATTTTTAGGGTTTAGGGTGCAGGGTTTGGTTTAGGGTTTAGGGTTTAGGGTTGAGGGTTGAGGGTTGAGGGTTGAGGGTTTAGGGTTTAGGGTTTAGGGTTTAGGGTTTAGGGCTTGGGGCTTGGGGTTTAGGGTTTAGGGTTTAGGGTTTAGGGGGACCAAGACAGCGTTGCCTCTCCCGCCTTCAACGGGGGAGCCAAGCCGAGGTTCCAGAGCCGTACGCCAAGCAGACCGCAGGTGCCGTGCCCAATTGGGGGTTTAGGGTTTAGGGTTTAGGGTTTGGGGTTTAGGGTTTGGGGTTTAGGGTTTCGGGTTTGGGGTTTAGGGTTTAGGTCAGCAAAAGAGAGGAAAACCAGTTAGTCAGCAAAATGCTGGGAAGTGCTGCGCCACGGCTCAGTGAGGCCTCTTGTTCCTTTGGCTGGCACTTCTCCCGCTTGCTCTGCCCAGCGAGCTGGGCGTCGCGAGCTTACCGGGACCTGTCATGAAGGAGGCGGGCCACCGGTTGGCCACACTCCGAGCTGAGGTGGGTGCTGTGCTGAGCCAGCAGCTCGTTGCCTTCGGCTTGCTGGGCACCTTGTCGACAGTCGCTTTCGAGATGTGGTTGTAGGCCGGTGTAGGTCTTGTTGGGTTAGCTACCTTGGAGTCAGGTATCGAAGACGTGGGCATCCAGCTGGAGGACGCGATCCAAGCAACTAGGAACACTTGCCCCCCCCAGCTTTTGCTTCCAGGGTTTAGGGTTTAGGGTTTCGGGTTTAGGGGTTTCGGGAGAGTTTGGGGTCCCTATGCCAGGAGCCTTTCAAAGTGCTGCCCCTGGAAGCTCCTTGCGGGAAGATTGCAGCCGAGTGCCAGGCCGTATGCACGAAGTTTACCCTTCGAAGAGCAATACAGCCCTAAACCCTAAACCCTAAACCCTAAACCCTAAACCCTAAACCCTAAACCCTAAACCCTAAACCCTAAACCCTAAACCGTAAACCCGAAACCCCAAACCCTAAATCTGCATTAAAGGGGGATTCAACCGAATGTGCTGGCATAGCTCCTCGCGTCCAGGCCCTGCGAGTCAGCTGGCGCAGGCCGGGCTCCCCGCCTTTCGGAAGATCCAGCCTGGGGCCCTGTTCGAAATTAGGGTTTAGGGTTTAGGGTTTAGGGTTTAGGGTTTAGGGTTTAGGGTAGTTCAGAACATCCTGAAGAAACGGGGTTTGCAAAGTAAGGAGGTTAGTCGACGACTCGCTTCGTCCTTGCCCCTTGAGCTACGGTCCCCTTCCAGGATGCGGAAAGGCTCCGAGATCAGAAGGACCAAGGCCATTCCCGAGTCCGACCGGGTATTTCCGTGCTGCTGGGCCAGGTTTAGGGTTGTTAAGGATTGGACAAGGGGTTGAGGGGGCCAACAAATAGTTTAACCGGGTTTGGGGATGTCTTTGGGGGCTTTTGGGGTTGAAAGTGGTTTTGGTTGTCTTGAATTTGGGGTGCTTGCCTTGGTTCAGAAGGTAAGACTAGCATGACATGAATGTTGGGCCCCAGGCTACGGCAAGGAGAACAGGCGTCTTGGTGGAATCTATGTGCACTCATGCTATGGGCTGAGTGAAGCTGGCTCCCTAACCCTACACCCTAAACCCTAAGTATCCTGATCTCAGGCGAAAGCCCCGCGGTGATGAGGAGGTGATCAGGCTCTGATTCCAGAGGAGTCCCTGCTGAACCATGCTTGGCAGCTCTGGCCGCTCCCAAAGCTCGCAAAGTTCGTGGTGATGCACGTGTGAGCGCAGGGGTCGTCACGACATGTTTGCCCGCGTGGCGAACGGTGATTGTGGATATCCCGGCTTCCAGAAGCAAAGAGGAGAACCCAAAGCTTGGGAGATGATGGGAGCGGAGACCTGCACATCGACGACTCGGAGAGGACCCCCCCCTCGCGACGCTGGCGTCGCGGGTGCATCAGCAGGTCTCACCAGCATGAGCCGTGAGGCTCGGAGTGTTCACCAGCTTTGCAAAGAGGCCCAGCAAGGAAGTGCAGTTGCTTAGACTCTCGCAGCCTCGAGAGACGCATGCGCGCTCCACTAGAGTTACGGCAGTCGAGGCTGACAGCAACCCGTGACTGAAGCAATGGGGTATCAGTGGTATCAGGAACTGCATTTTGGGAATTTGGCGGGGGTGGCTTAGGGTGTTGTAGGCTTGGGAGAAGGGGGCGAATCGGGGTTTCGCCGGTTTCTGGGGCTTCAGAGTGGATGATGCTCCGATGGCGCGGGTTTCGCTTGCCTGCATCCTGGTCGGCCTGGCAGCTGCCACCCCACGGATTCTGCTCTCGCGACCCCGAAAGCGAGCAGGCCGGCAACAGTCAATCCGACACATGTATGGCTTGAACCGCCCAGAACCTTACCCTAAACCCTAAACCCTAAACCCTGGACCCTAGACCCTAAACCCCAAACCCTCTGTCTGTCTTCCAGAAGCCAGCTACTATCCCTTCCGGCAGCTCTTGGATTGCTTCCTGGCAGCAGAGCCTACTCAAAAACCATAATGGGTGTATTTAACATTAGGGGGTAGGGGGGGTTGAATATCAAGGAGAGGGGATTAAAGAGTGCTTCCATAGCAGTAAGCCCCCTGTATGATGATATATTGATACTGGGAGTATTTACTATTTAGGGCGTAGAGGGGGGGATTAAAGAGGGCAAACCTTAAACCCTAAACCCGAAACCCGAAACCCTAAACTCCAAACCCTAAGGGTCGGAGGGCTTGTCTGGGTTTCCAAGGTGATGGCACAAACTTCAGCAGCAGCTGGGGCGAGTTTCGGGCCCAGGTGGCGGAGAATGCCGGACGAGGCCTCGACAAGCTGGCCCTTGAGCTGCGGGGTTTCCTTCAACCCTAGGTTTAGGGTTTAGGGTTTAGGGTTTAGGGTTTAGGGTTTAGGGTTTAGGGTTTAGGGTTTCCATGGAACCATGATGCCATGGGCCCTTAGTATGGTCCCTACCCTTGTTGAAGGGATTGAAAGGGATCCGACGTACGGGCTGTCACTATGTATAGTGTAGATAAGGGTTATGCAACAGGGGACCCAAATCAAGGGCCCATGCTTCAGATCCCCTGCAAAACCCTAGACCCTGAATCCTAAACCCTAAACCCTAAACCCTAAACCCTAAACCCTAAATCCTAAACCCTAAACCCTAAGGGGCGAGCTCACTATCTTGGAGAGGCTTCGTGACAGACGACTCGCTCCTGCAGATCGCGAAGCGCATCCATGCAAGTTGGGAGGAGGAGCGGTGGTTGCTTTCGTTGAGCCTCGGGGGGATTTGGAGGTTCAGGGTTTAGGGGTTTAGGGTTTTAGGGTTTACGGTTTAGGGTTTGGGGTTAAGGGTTTAGGGCTTAGGGTTTAGGTTTAGGGACATTCGGTATCTCACCCAGTTTTCCTTCGCCCGATGCGTCCATAGCATGTCCCAGGATGCTCCAGTGAAGTGTGCATTCCATGCGTCACGCTGGCTCGCGCGCGTACTTTGGTCTGCTCTCCCAGATGGCCCTAAGCCCTAAGGGTTTAGGGTTTAGGGTTTTGGGGTTTAGGGTTTAGGGTTTAGGGTTGCCTTGAAAGCCCCCAAACTCCCCAAATGCGAAACCCGCAAGCCCTGAGACTGCATGGGGACCCCGCCAGGTGGCACTCGCGCGGAGCATGATGCAGGTGCGGGTGTTGCTGCGACAGGCCGAGGTGACAGCCCTGCGATGCTTTGAAGCAAAGTGCCCTGATCAAAGGCTCCCAAACCCGAAGCTTTCTTCTGAGAGTGGGCCTTTGAATGCAGCGACAGGTAGCGATGCTTACCTTTTCCATCCTTTGCTGCTGGCTCATCGCATGAAGCGGCATGACGTCTGATGTTCACACACTTTCCTCTGAGGAGACTTCTGCCTCCTCGGCTACGCGTCTGCACTGCACCCTGGCCTGGACTCGTGACATTGAAGCCCGGGTAGAAGCCTCTTAGGGTTTGATCCATGCCTTTATCTTACTAGTTCTGAAGATGGACTGGGGGGCCTTCTGTCCACCTATATCCTTGAGGAGATCATCAATAAAAAAGTAAATAAATAAATACATGAGTATATATGTATTTATATATATATATATATATAGTGTTCCGAATTCTCTTCCCTGCAAAGAGCCAGCAAGTTGCAGGTTCATTCTCTACCGGCATGAGCGCAAGATCCAGTACCTGAACGAGCTGCACGCCGCCCCCCGGCTCAGCCTGGTCCGATGAACTCGGTGGATGTCTTTTTTTTTTGGGTTTAGGTGTTTAGGGTTTAGGGTGACCCTGAACCCTAAACCCTGAATATGTATTTCGTTCGATCCTCCCCCGATATTCTGCAGACCCTTGTGAGATTCTCCGGAAGGGTTGGGCTATCCTAAGGATACTCGGTGGGACTCCTTGCAGGGTTTTTGGGTTGGGTACGCCCGCGCGGCGGGACACTCGCAGCGGGTTTAGGGTTTAGGGTTTAGGGTTTAGGGTTTAGGGTTCAGCATCTCCAGTTCAAGCATTCACTAGTCAAGCTCGCTACTCTGATATCGAATGTATACCCACCCACCCTTTGGATCCCATAACATTAGAAAAATATTTTAGTTTTAACGGACCCAAAACCCGAAATCTAATCCAAGGCCCACAATAGGCCCTTTATGCTCTTAGGGCCCTAAACCCTACGGTTTAGAAGCCCCTATCGGTGAAGGCTCGGTTTTGGTTAAAAATCCAGAAAACGAGAGCCCACCCAAAACCGTCGATTTCAGTACTAAAAAATCGCAATCTTAACTGGGACCCGGGCCGATCCTGGAGTCCCCCCTCATTTGGGGTGTTTTTGGAAGCAAACTTTCCTCTCAAGGGGGGTCGGAGTTTGAGGCAAGGGGGGGTCTCCGAAGACTATTTTGCCTTTAAAAGTGAAAAAACACGAAACTAGGCTGTGAAAAGGTCGCGGGGGCAGTCCTTCATCAGAACTGAAGGGAAAAAACCTTGAAGCACCCGGAAAAACATTGAACAACCTTAAAAACACTGAAAAATTCTGAAAAACCTTGAAAGACCTGGAAAAACTTGAAATTCTGAAACCGGTGAAGGCTCGGTTTGGTCATCAGAACCTGAAATATCTTGAAAAACAGTGAAAAACCTTGAAAAACATTGAAAAACGCTGAAAAACCTTGAAAAACCTTGAAAAAACTCGGGGAAAAGGAAATCACCATTGCCCACTTTTGAAGCCCAAAAGTCACCGTTGCCCACTTTTGAATTAGGGTTTAAATTCATTATGATAGAGAGGTTTAGGGTATAGGGTTTAGGGTTTAGGTCTGCAGGGGGCTTCTTTTGGGGGTGAGGTGTTCCAAGGATGCTCGGCAGAACTCCGTGGGCTTCTCTGCAGGGCGGGGCACTCCAGGGACCAGGGCGGGAGACCGGGCGGGACACCCAGCAGGAGTTTAGGGTTTAGGGTTTAGGGTCCAAGGGTCGGGAACTTGAAAGCCCTAAACCCTTAAGAAAACCCCGAAGCCCTCAGCCCACCAAACCCAAACGCGCAGGTATTGGGTACTCAAGGCCCTAAACTCCAAACTTCAAACCCCAAAACCCCAAGGTGGCGGTGTTTTTTGCTTATTTGTTTTCTGTTTTTTTATCTATTTTCTTTCCGGCTCTCTGGCCTGGCAAGCAAGCAAGCAAGCGGGCAGGCAAGGAGGCAAGCAGGCAGGCAAGCAAGCAAGCAAGCAAGCAGGCAAGGAGGCAAGGAGGCAAGGAGGCAAGCACACAGGCAAGCAAGCAAGCAAGCCAGCAAGCAAGCAAGCAAGCAAGCAAGCACGCAAGCAGGCAAGCAGGCAGGCAAGGAGGCAAGCACGGGGGCTACGCCCCCCCGAGCCCCTGCTTTTTTTGCAGGCCGCCGATTTTAAGCCGTACAGTCTTTTTCAAACACATGATGCGAGCATCGTGTTTGCAAAACCCATTTTAAGCAGTGCATATTTTTGCTAACATATGATGCGAGCATTGTGTTTGCAAATGGGGGGGGGGGGCTGCACCCCCCCCAACCCCCCCGGCTCTTTTTTAGATGCACAAAGCTTATTTTATCTCAAACCCATCATGCGAGCGTCGTGTTTGCAAACGGAAGAGGGGGTGTTTAAGTCGTGCGAATACATCACGCGAAACATTGTGTTTGCCAAGGGGGGAGGTTGCCCCCCAACCCCCCGGCTTTTTTTCAGGCTGCCACTGGGATGCCACCCATTTTAAGCCGTGCAGTCTTGTTCAAGCACATGATGCGAGCATTGTGTTGTCAAAACACTGTGGAGTTTTTTTCAAAACATGATGCGAGCATTGTGTTTGCACATGGGTGTTTGCAGATGGGGGGGGGGGGCTGCGCCCCCCCCAACCCCCCCGCCTTTTTTCAGGCTGCCACCCATGTTAAGCTGCACAGTCTTTTCAATCACATGATGCGAGCATTGTGTTTGCAAAACTCATTTTAAGCAGGGGATTTTTTTTGGAGAAGCACACAGCATTGTGTTTGCAAATGGGGGCGGGCTGCCCCCCCCCCCCCCCCCCCACCCCCCCCCACCCCCCCCCCCCCCCCCCCCCCCCCACCCCCCCCCCCCTCCCCCCCCCCCAACCCCCCCCCCAACCCCCCCCCCCCCCCCCCCCCCGTCCCCCCCCCCCCCCCTCACCCCCCCCCCTCTTTTTCCTGCCAAGCTATTTTGTCCGAAACCCCTCATGCGAGCGTCGTGTTTGCAAACGCGGGAGGGGGTTGTTTTAAGTCGTGTTTGCAGGGGTGGCTGGCCACCCCGCCAACCCCGCTTTTTTTTTCAGGCTGCAGCCTTTTAAGCCGTTACAGTCTTGTTCAAGCGCATGATGCAGCATTGTGGTTTGCAAACCCCATTTTAAGCAGTGCAATTTGGCAAACACATGAGCGAGCATTGTGTTTGCAAATGGTTTTGCAATGGGGGGGCTGCGCGTCCCTAGAGGCCCTTACAGCTAACCCCTGAAGCCATTAGAGTCCTCATGGCTCGAGCCCTTAGAGCTTCGAGCCTGCGAGCCCGTAAATCCCGCAGGGCCTGTGCGGCCTGCAAGGCCCGTACGGAACGTCCCAGACCCCCCCAAATCCCCAAAAACGCTCCTAAAACTCTGAGCGCCGGAATTAGGGTTCGCATTCTTCGCGCCCCCCTCGACAGAGGGGGGAAGCAAAGAGTTCCCGACGAGAAAACGGGGGAAAACAAATATGAAAACAAACTGAAAAAAGAAGGAAAACCCCGGCAAACCCCCAAACCCCAACCCGAAACCCTAAACCCCAAACCCCCCCAAACCCTAAACCCTCCTAAACCCCTAACCCCTAAACCCTAACCCCTAAAACCCTAAACCCCTAACCCCTAACCCCTAAACCCCCCCTAAACCCCTAAACCCTAAAACCCCTAAACCCCTAAACCCCTAAACCCCTAAAACCCTAAATAACCCCTAAACCCCTAAACCCCTAAACCCCTAACCCCTAAAACCCCCTAAACCCCTAAACCCTAAAAACCCTAAAACCTTAAAACCGTAAACCCTAAGCCCCTAAACCCTAAAACCAAACCCCCAAACCCCACACCCTAACACTTCAAACCCTGAGCCCGAAGCCACCTGAGGTCATGGGCTGGTCGGAGTGGCCCCTGGACTTTTCCGAGTCGAGCAGCTGGAGCCTCCGAGGACATGCTGTGGCCATGGTTCAGGGTTTAGGGTTTTAGGTTGAGGGGTTCAGGTTTTAGGGTTTAGGTTTTCGGGTGAGTCGAGCAGCTGGGCCTCCGACTATGCGGGTTTAGGGTTTAGGTTTTAGGTTTTAGGGTTGTAAAGTTAGGGTTTAGGATTAGGGTTTATGGTTTTAAGTTTAGTTTTCGGTTTAGGGCTGAGGGTTCATTATTGTTGCCATTTGCTGTATCGTTATCAATATCGTTATCGTCATGATTGATATTCTGACGTTTCTTGTCGTATCATAGTCATTAGGTTTAGGGTTCATCGTACTCGCATCGTTTGAAAAGAAGTCGGGTTCTTGAATCCCTAAAAATTTAATTTAAAATGCCACCCAAAACTGTCAGCCTCGCTTCCTGGTCCCCATTGAAACAGGGACTCCACAAAGGCACCCAGAATGTAGAGAACCGACCACATCTCGCCCACCATGTCTCCTTTTCAGCAAATATTCACTACTCTCGTTATGATTGTTCTGCTTGTTATGACCGTTATGATCGTTTCCATTGTTGCGGATCATTGACCCTAAACCCTAAACCCTAAACCCTAAACCCTAACCCGAAACCCTAAACCCTAAACCCTAAACCCTAACCCTAACCCATGTTCATGCTCCTTGGTGGCACCAGCTTTGCGGCCTTAGGCCGGCACTCTCCGGATTGCCCCCAGGCACCTGACGGCGCACTTCTGCAACTGGGTGGCATGGCCTTTGCTTGGATCGGGTTAGGGTTAGGGTTTAGGTTTAGGGTGTGCGATATGGCTTAAGGTGCTGCCGCATGCCAGGGGGGCATCGGGCTTCTTAGGGTTGAAGCGCTTTTTTTGACGCAGGGTCCCCTCTTGTGCCTACTTTGTATAGCCGGGTTCCTATAAACCCAAAGAGGACCCAAGCCCCTTAGTGCAGGACTATACCTTAAATCATCTTAAATCATCTCAAGGATCCCTTTTAAACAAACATATGGACCCGACGCCCAAAGACTTGAATGCTTGAGGCGCGCCTTGTTCTTCAGCTTCCGGGAGGACCACTGGGCCGCGAGGAGCTTCAGCTGCCAGGCCGACTCCCCGATGGTCGAGGCGGGGCCTTCAGTCTTCTGCCTTGTTGGCTTGGGGGCTTCGGGTTTTCGGAGAGCCCCTTTGCAGAGCAAGGAATGATAGAATCCCATCGCCGGCAAGGGGACCGGGATTTTGAGCCTGCGCTTGTCGTGCTACTTCAGGCCGAGCTGCTGCGTGGTTGGCCAAAGTCGGGGTGCCGACCGCCGCTCGCCCGGATGCGCCTCAGCTGCCAGCGCCCTTCAGCGCGAGGGACCTCCGGGATGTGCTGCGCCGGCGCCGGGCGGTCTGCGCCTCCTCGTGGCAGGTCCCCTGCCATGCCTAGTGCAATAGATATATATAATAGATTTATTATAATGTATGTACATGTAATGTGTATGTGTATATTAATTGTAATGTGTAATGTGTATATGTATATATATGTATGTAGATAGCATCAAAACATACCGATACAACATTCTGACCATGAACATTGCAGTGATACTACTACCACTTGCAAGGCGGTAGGACTATGGTTAGGGCCCTGCTTAAAAGTTGAAACTTCTTCGCCTCATGGAGGTCACCACATGGGTTCTTCCCCTGGAGCCCTACACGATGCTTCTTCGAGCCGCGCGGCCTTGGTCTCCGAGTATGAAGAAAAAGGGGGGCTTTAGGGTTTCACGGTTTAGGGTTTTGGTTTTGGGTGGGGGTTGGGGGTTACGACAATAGGGGACCCCGGACAGTAGTCCCCCAAACAGTAGGGTTCCCTTATAACTCAGACACTGATAAGGTTACCCCTAATTTCGGAAACCCCCATATCGCAGCAGTGATTCACTCGCCTTCTGTTTTCACTAATGTGGTTTGGCAGAAGGTGAGAATAAAGGAACCTTGCGAGTAGACCGTATGAGGACGAACTGCAGCAACTTGGGTATTGGGTATCAGTATCAGCAAGATCTCCAGCGACAGCAATGCAGTTGCATGAGGGCCATGAACGTCATTGCGGACCTGCACATGGGGCTTGGGTTGCATTTCTGCGGCGAATACCTTAAGCCCTTCAGCACCCATGACTCATACCCCTTAAACCCTAAACCATGAACCCTGAACCCTGAAAACCCAACCCCTAAACCCTCACCCTAAACCCCTAAGCCCAGGTGCAGTTTCATGGCAGCGCCACCCGGCCCGCAAGTCCTTGCAAGGAGAACTCTTGGCAGGAAGTTCCTATGGGAACCCTAACTCTGTGAACTCAAGACCCTTCAGCTGGAAGTTCCAAAACAAACCTCGATACCCTTGAATGCTTTAGTCGACCTGAAACACCCTCGTTGCAGCCCCGTAATCTTCTCTAAAATCCAGGTTCGGATTCTGCAACCTTAAGATGGTAAACCGACCATGGGGCCTCTCAAAATCCAGGTTCGGTTCTGCAACGACAACCAGAAGCTGGCTACTGGATGAAGCGCTGGGAGTGGAAGCACTCCTGGGCGGCCCGGCTCTCGTTGCTTGCAGTCGTCGCCCACGATGTTCTCGCATTTACGGTCATGATACGTGTATGTATAATATACAATATGTATATGTATGTTATATTAGTATATGTATATGTATATGTATATGTATATGTATATAATAATATATATATATATATTATGTATAAATATGTGTGCGTAGTCAGGTATGTGAGTATGACTATTACCTCTTATTGTTGTTGGTGGGGAGGGGTGGTGGGTGTTAGGCTTTTTTTGGGGGTTGTTAGCTGCTATTGGGGGTTCCTGCTCTTTGAGCTTGCAGCCTGTGAACCGTTGCCCAGTGGATGACTATTAGTGGACCGCGGCCTACATACTTGCTGTACTTGGAGGTTCATGGTACTTGTACACCAATCATACTTGTACTTATCTGTACTTATAGCCATACTAGGGCACTTAAGGGCTTCTAAGTGGGTTATGGTACAGTTATGATGTTTATAATTCCATGAACCTCCAAGTAGCAGCTCAGCAGCAATGAACAAGGGAAACTAGCAGCTTCGGGAGTAACATCGCAGCCTGATGTGAGGATGCACGAGAAGTGGCCGGAAGCGCTGGACAGTGTCTCAGCGGCAGTGGCCGTCTTGCAAGATGTACTGAACTTGGTGACCCTTCTGAACCCTCTTCCGGCTCTCTTAAACAGGGACCTTATTGAGAGGGTCTGTATCCCCAAAGGTCCCCCTAATCCTATCCCTTACCAAACCATGTTCCCCCCTATACAACAGTCCTTACCAGGGATTACAGTACCCCCTAATACAATCCCTATTAAGGAGCTGTTAGTATAAGAGGGAACCTCCCAACCCTAAACCCCAAACCTGCTTGGAGCTGGCGAGAGGCTTGGCAGACATTGTGAGATCGGACAGCTTCCTTTCCAGCGTTCACGTGGTGGTGTGTGGTGGACCAGCATGGCCCCTTGTCTCAAGTAGGCCGTCCTAAACCCTAAACCCGAAACCCTAAACCCTAAACCCTAAACCCTAAACCCGAAACCCTAAACCCTAAACCCTAAACCCCTAAACCCTAAACCCTAAACCCTAACCCCTAAACCCCTAAACCTCTAAGCCCTAAACCCCAAACCCTGAACCCTAAACCCTAAACCCTAAACCCCTAAACCCTAAACCCTAAACCCTAACCCCTAAACCCAGAACCCTGAACCCTAAACCCTAAACCCTAAACCCCTAAACCCTAAACCCTAAGCCCTAAACCCTACACCCCTAAACCCTAAACCCTAGACCCTAACCCTCATCCAGACTTGGCTTCTCAAGGTTCTGCTCCATGCTGCGGGCCGTCAAAGCAAGCTTCCCAGATGTTGTTGAGAGAAAGGGGGCCATGTTCAACACGCGTCGCCCCTCAACCCCATACGGCCCTGCACCCCCAAACCCTAAACCCTAAACCCTAAACCCTAAACCCTAAACCCTAAACCCTAAACCCTAAACCCTAAACCCTAAACCCTAAACTCCCAAAAACAAGGGCGACAAATCCCCAAGAGCTGTAGGCCATTCCTATGCTGCTCTACTTTGCCTGGCCCCTCGTGCCGTACATCCCTCCAAGCCTCAGGCCGACCAGCCCTTTGAGGGCTTATGGTCCCTGTACATGGCTAGTAGGTTTAGGGTTTAGGGTTTAGGGTTTACGGTTTAGGGTACAAGCAAACCCCAACTCTTTTTAGGGTTTTTAGGGTTTTTAGGGTTTTTAGGGTTTTTAGGGTTTTTTAGAGTTTTAAGGGTTTTTAGGGTTTTTAAGGGTTTTTAGGGTTTTTAGGGTGTGTTTAGGGTTTTTAGAAGCCTAAAAACCTTAAAAACCCTGTCGCAGGTCGCAGTTCCTGCTGCAGATCCAGACGCTGGGCCAGGCCACTTCGCCGCCGGCCGTTTTGGCCACGAGGCTCTTAAGGAGACTGAAAGGGTTTAGGGTTTAGGGTTTAGGGTTTAGGGTAGGAGACCTCAGGGGCTTCAGAGAGGCTCCGCGACTTCAGCCCCCTCTTATGCCCCCTAAGGCACAACTCTGAGCCCCTCAACCCCCCAAAACCCTAAACCCCATACCCTCAACCCTAAACCCCACGCCCTAAACCCTAAACCCTAAACCCTAAATACCAAGGTTGCAGCAAACTGGGTTCTGGCTGCGCAGTTTGCCCTGCAGGCGGCGGACCTCTGGGATGCAGGGTTTAGGGTCTAGGGTTTGGGGTTCAGGGTTTGGGACTTTTGAAGTTCAAGGTTTCATGGTTCAGGACAGGGTTTACGGCTTCGGGTTGAGGGGTTCAGGGATGGTTTTCTTGGCTTGGCTGTTTTAAGGCTTTTAGTGTTGCCCTGTTTAGGGTGCAAAGGATGTTGCTTCAAGGCTGTTGCTATACGGAGGAACACCCGAAGCCCTAAACGCGCCCCAAGACCCTCACGGCCACACACTTTCTGAGCAAAGCCCAAAACCCGAAACCCTGAACCCGAACCCTAAACCCACTTAAGGGCCCATACCCCTAAGCCTAAGAGAGCATTGTGGCCAGGTGAGGCTTCCTGTGCCCGTGCAGCGCGTGCACGGTCTGTACACGAACCAGAGCCACTCTCCGGTTTCTTGGGCCCTCCACGAAGCAAAAGGGTTCAGGGTGTAGGGTTTTAGGGTTTTAGGGTTTAGGGTTCAGGGTTCAGGGCTTGGCTTAGGGTTCCGGGCATGGTTTCAGGGCTTAGGCGTTTTTGGGGTTTTGATTTTAGTGCGTTAGGGTTTACATATGGGGCTGACGACTGGGGAGTTCAGGATTTTGGGCTGAGGGTTGGGAGGTCTGTGCGGCTCAGGGTTGTATCGGTTGCGTGGTCTGTAGGAGTTTTTGGGAGTTGAAGGGCTCAGGGCTTCGGGTGCAGAAGGCTCCTTAGTAGAAATGTCGCCCGAAACCCTAAGCTTTTGGTTTCGCGCGAGGTTCCTGCACCCAACGGGCGCCATCGAATCATGTTCTCTCGCTTGGGCGTGTGGTCCGGTGCCGCGGCCGCAGACGTACGAGCACCGGGTTCAGTTCGGTTTGGGAGGTCGATTGGGATGAGGGTTAACAACCTAAACCTTGAACCCTAAACTCTAGCCCTACCCCCCAAAGCTAAACGGAGTTTAGGGTTTAGGGTTAGGGCTTACGGTTCAGGGTTTAGGGTTTAGGGCTGAGGCTTTAGGGTTTAGGGCTTAGGGTTGTGGGTTTGGAAGCCCTGGAGCCCGTGAGGCCAGGCCGGCCCTGCCTTCCTGGAGCTCCTTTGGTCCTTCTTCGGCGAGGAGGGAACCGATGTTTTCGATGCGATTTTTCGGGGTTTGAGGTTTTGAGGTCCGGGGTGTAGGGGTTTCACAGTTGATATGACTCTGCTGGAAATGGGCTCAACTTTTTTTGAATAGAAGGAGCCTAGAAACTTCGGACAGAAGGAGCTTTTGGGATGTTGGGGCGAAGTGCCATACACAGCACCCGAGTTTCGGGGTCCGTAAAGCCTCACGCCTAAACCCTAGAGCCCCCGACCATCCACAATGCGCAGGAGCAGCAGAGCAGTGACTTCCCCTTCGAGCCGGTCTTTCTGAGTGTGCGAGTAAGGTGCCTTAACCTTTCAGGGGTTCAGGGTGTGAGCCCTTACGTGCATTTTACGGGGTTTAGGTTTAGGGTTTATGAAGGCAATGAGGGTTTTTGGATTTTGTTAAGATGTGTTGGGGGCTTAGGCTTCATTCTGGTGTTTAGGATTTAGGATTTGCATCGCTGACGCCCTGCCAGGGCAGTTCCTACCATTTACGCCGTCACCTATGAGGATGCCGCGGGCTACCTTTAGGGTTCTTGGTTCAGGGTTTAGGGTTAAGGATTTAGGCTTTAGGGTTGAGGGTTGAGGGTTTCGGGTAAGAGTCCATCTGCCGTCCCCGGCTTGCCCCCTGGCTGTTTTCTCGAGGAGATGTCGCAGTTCTACGCGTGTGTGTTCTGGCAGCTTGACTCCTTCATTCCTGTTTCGTTGTCTTCTATGCTGCATCATGAACAGGTCGTGCTGTGGCCAGCGTTTCAAGTTGCGGTCTCTTCTTGGCTTCCCTGGAAGGAAGGGGCTGCTTTTTCTTTATTATCCCAGGAGACCCATAAAATTCCCGAGTTTGACCACATACAACGAAGGCCGTGGGATGTGATGATGATGCTGTTCAGTGAGCTCTATAGCATGCTCGTGCCATTGTTTGTGCCCGATCGGCACTGGATAGCCCTGCTCTCAGTTCTTCGTCAATGCCTTGGAATGTTCCCCCTTGTACTAACAGCCCAGAAAAGGGATTCTAGTACCCCTAAAATCGTCTCTATTAAGGACTGTTAGTATAAGGGTGAACATCCCAATCAGTGCCTGTGACTTCAACTCCCCGGCTATGGAACGCAGTTGACTTCAGGTCAGCACCATGCTCTGGTCGCTCAGACACTCTGACCAGAATTGGTGGCACATTCGTGCACGCAACGTCCAGACTCCTGGCGACAAGCTGTTGGCAATGATGTTGTGCCTGCTTTAGTGGGGGCCCCCCTGTTTGAAGTCCTCTTTTAAGCGTTGCGCGTCGGCAGCCTCGGCCAGGCCCGACGTGCAGAGGTCCCAGCACCCCTTCGCTGACTTTGTGGCGGGTTTCGCCGTCGTGTGGCGGGATTCGCCGTGGGTTTCGCCTCACTGTGCCTTCGCCGTAGTGTGGCGCTAGGTAAGGTTTTCCCGTAGTGTGGCGTTTTGCCAAACCGATCGGCTCGGGAAGCACCCTGTGTGCCGGATGTCTCCTCGAAGGTTCCTTAGAAAGTGCCAGTGAGTGAAACGAACGCACACTCAGTTTGTAATATAAAATGACAAGGAGTTAATGACTCTATGACGCGTGCATTTGTAATGGAAATTTGGGCTTTTACTTCGTTCATCATATTAATGCAGCATTCATGCGTATGACTATTATTCTCTTCGTATTATTTGTAAAAGTACGAAGTGAGTAAGTGAACAAGTAAGCGAATTATCTGAGCGAACGAAGTAAATAGTAAACGCAAAGAACGAAGTGCTCCCTTCACTCGCGGCTCCACGAAAAACCCTACTAAAATACATTAAATTATTACGGAGTCCACGAATATGTATCAAAGCGCAGCACCACAGAAGGTCCATTGGAGTCATAGGCAGCGTGTCTTGGAGGGGTCCTGAGCCGGCAAAGCACCCTGTAAGCACCATTGCTTCTTCAGGGTTTCGGGTTTAGGGTAACAATCCTCGGGTCGGGGTTCTGGGATGTATTTCGGGCGGGAAGTTGATTGGGGGGGTTCTTTGCGGATGTCTAGGCGGTTTTTGCCGAGCCTCAGAAGGTCCCGGCGTCTGAAGCCTTAGGATGACGCTTGAACTTCGTTGTCGCACGCCTTGCGTTCTAAGGGCGCAGCTGCCGTCAGCTGGCTTGGCGCCGTTTCCCATACCCTACGACCCCTGGATTGGGACTGACCAGTTCGATGGGCGCGAGCAGGCCTGCCACACTGTTCTGAGGCTGTAAACCCCGTAAATATACACCCTAAACCTCGAGCCCTGAGCCCCGAACCCTAAACCCTGAAGCGAAAACCCCGAAGCCCGGCACCAAAACTTCGCAAATCCGAAGCTGCAGCCCAGAGGCCTCTTATTGGCTTTCCCTCACGGAGTTTGAGCAGCCCGGATCTTAGCGTGGCTTGAACCCAGCGAGCCTCTCATGGGGTGGAAGAGGGGCGATTGGGGTTTAGGGTGGAGGGTTTAGGATTTCAAGGGGAAGGGGGTGGGGGAGTGGGGGTTTGGGGTTTAGGGCTTCGGAAACCTAGGGGTCGCTCTGAGCCCAGACCCCTAGCCACGTAAGAATGTCGCGCTCAGCCCTCACACCCCCTGTTACCCATAAGCTTCAGACCCTAATCCTACAATCTAAGCCCTCTGACCCTCGAACCCAGTGTCCAGCCGAGATACCCGAGCCTCGGCCACTTCCGCAGCGTCCCGGACCTCCTTAGCCAGCTGCGGCACCTGCGTGTGGAGGACGTGAAGGGGGGCATGAGAGCCTTCAACCAGGCGCCGACATGGGTGCTTGGGATGCCCAGGGGCCTTTGTTGTACCTTCGGGTTGCCCTGCTTTTTTTTTTTTTTTTTTTGGGGGGGGGGGTGGGGGGTGGGATGGTTTGGTGGGGGGGCGGTTGGGGGGGAGGGGGTTGGGGTTAGGACGTGATTGGGATTTAGGGTATTGGGACAGAGGATCAAGGGGTGCATTCTCGAACCAGGATCAAGAATTCATGATCTAGGGACTCGGCTCTGGGATCAGGGATAGAATCTGGCTAGCCGGGCTCAGCATGTAGTAAATTGTAGTATCTAAGAACTAGGACCTAGGGCCGAGGTACTAGTAGTTGGGATCCACAACCTGGGATCCAGGATCTAGGATCTCGGATCTAGGGTCTGGAGGAAGCAAGGATCCAGGATTGAGGAACAAGGGTTTAGGAACCAGGAATCTGGGATGTCGCATTTAAGAGTTGGTATCTAGGAATTAGGACCCAGGATCTGAGAGTAAGGTTGGAACTAGCAAGAGGATCGAGGAGTTCCTGCTGTGGACCCGAGAGGCAAGTCTCAATGGATTCGACAGGAGTCAGACCCTCAAGCCAAACCTTGCGGCGCCCCTCCACACACAAAGGGCGGGGGTTTAGGGTTGAGGGTTTAGGGCTTTAGGGTTCAAGGGTTTAGGGCCAAGGTCAAACCATCGGACAAGACCCTCGGCACCCATCTGCAGCCTCAAAGCCAAACCTCTGGTCAGCTCTACACTTTTAAGCTTCGCACGGCGGCTCTGGTTTCTTTGAAGCATGAGCTCGATCAACAAGCGAGGCAACCTTAAGCCCGCAAAGCTCGAGCCAGGGCAGAGCGCTCGCTGGGTGGATTGTTTCAATGCAGGGTGCCTGGGTGCTTCCAGCACCAGCGCATTTCCCCATCGAGGCACCCTAAACTCTAAACCCCAAGCCCTAAATTCCTCAGGCCATACCCACCTTTTCCCAATTGCTTGGGCCCAGAATTAAATACACCCGGCAGCCATAAACCCTGCACCCAAAACCCAAAACCCTAAATCAAACCTCAAAACCTCAAAACCTCAAAACCTCAAAACCTCAAAACCCTAAAACCTCAAAACCTCAAAACCTCAAAACCTCAAAACCTCAAAACCTCAAAACCTCAAAACCTCAAAACCTCAAAACCTCAAAACCTCAAAACCTCAAAACCTCAAAACCTCAAAACCTCAAACCGCATGCCTTGGCAGTAGTGCGCAGTGCCTACAGAGTCGCCCTGAGAGTGAGCTCACACTCCAGGTGCGAAGGGCAGGTTCCATAACCCCAAGTCTTTTCCCCGAAGCCTTTTTCCCTAAACCCTAAACCCTCAACCCTAAACCCTAAACCCTAAACCCTAAACCCTCAACCCTAAACCCTAAACCCTAAACCCTAAGCCCAAAACCCTAAACCCTAAACCCTAAACCCTAAATCCTAAACCCTAAACCCTAAACCCTAAACCCCACACCCCCAAAATGGGCGACCTTGAACCTGGAGGCCACCCTCCGGAGCTCGCTGGACTTCTACCGCTGGGCTGCGGCATCTTTGCCACTCGCTGCCGCATGTGGGGGCATCTTGGGGTTTAGGGGTTAGGGTTTAGGGTTTAGGGGTTTAGGGGTTTAGGGGTTTAGGGGTTTAGGGGTTTAGGGGTTTAGGGGTTTAGGGGTTTAGGGTTTTGGGTCGAACAGGGGTATAAGGGGGGTATAAGGCAGGCACAAGGGAGGTATGAGGCGGGTTATTGCGGGGCTGAGGGTTGAGGGTTTACAGTTGAAGGAATAATTTCGCAAGTTCAGGAACTTAAGGTCTGGGACGGGTTCTTTGGACTTGGACTTTACGTGTTGGTCTTCGAACATCGGTGTTTTTAAGGAATTTTTTTCGGGGGTTGGGGGTGTAAGTCTGAGGGTTTCCCTTGACCGCTCAAGAGCTTACCTTGTCTTGTTTGTTGTCGCTTGTTTTTTTTCATTACAGCCTGAAAAATAGTCGATTCTTAAGGCAGGGTTCGGGTTCCCAGGCCCCATGAAACCTAAATCCGGGTTCGGGGTTCCCAGGGAGTGCTGTGGTTCGCCCGAGGTTGGGAAACTCAATGCTGCCGTGGGTGTGACTCGACGGTCGAGACCAAAAGACACCAGGCGGGAGTGCCCGGTCTGCCAGAACACTCAACCCTAAACTGCCTTGGGACATGCCACTTTGTCTGCGTATGTCAAAGCCCTAAATGCTAGCAAGCTCCAAACAGGTTTAGGAACCCGAAACCCTAAATCCAAAACCCTAAACCCTAACCCTAAACCCTAAACCCTAAACCCTAAACCCTAAACCCTAAACCCTAAACCCTAAACCCTAAACCCTAACCCTAAACCCTAAGCCCAAAACCCTAAACCCTAAACCCTAAACCCTAAATCCTAAACCCTAAACCCTAAACCCTAAACCTTGACCCTAAACCCCAAACCGCCCCCAAACCCAAAACCCTTCAATCAGGTTGAGGAGCTGGAGAGGTGAAGCGGAGAAGGTGGCGATCCTTCGCGAACTTGCACTGGCCCGGAGGCCCTGCGGTGCCAGCACAATGGGGCCCGAAAGCTGTGGCTCGCTTGTAGGGTTTAGGGTTTAGGGTTTAGAGTTTGGGGTTTGGGGTGGTTTAGGGTTTTGGGGTTTAGGGTTTAGAGCTGTGGGTCGGGCAGAAGTCAATGCTCCGGTCTCAAGCCAACTGGATAACAGCACATGGGAAGAAAGCTTCAAAGAGGACAACAAGGAAAGACCCCAAAGGGACATCGGAATGTGAGGATATACCTACATCCTTCCTGTATACCCAGTAAGCCCATGGTGTTCGTGGGGTTCCCATTCACGGCTATATGGAAAAAAGCCATTGACGTATCCGTAGCCCTGTAGCTGCGCGCCGAGCTCCATGGATTTGTGGGCCTTCAGCTTCAGTGATGATGTGCGGCTGCAAATCTTCGAGCACTTGTGGCCGAAGGAATGGCCGGGGACTCTGCAACCAAGTCTTGTCAGCTGTTACACTGATACAACCAGCTTCTGCCGAGTGTGCTGTGCCGAGGCTCCTGACGTGTCACAAAGTCTGCCGAGCTGCGCGACACTTCTTTTCGCGCCAAGATGTGCGGGAGAGCCTGATCATGGCTCTTTCGGAAGATGCCTTCGCTCTGACGTCCCCGCTTTGGCGTCTGCTAAGGAGCGCAATCGAGCCCGGCTCAGTCTTTGCGCCCACTGCGGCTGTCGCTGTGCAGTCATCACAGATTCCCTCTTGAGACCTCTTGCAGCCCTAAGGCAGCGGACAGCCCGTGCAGCACCAGCATGTTGAAGCCAGCCTTCCTGGTCATGGGCAAGCCAGCAGCTCGCACCACAAGCTGCCGTGGCGGAAGGTCGCGGCTCCTGGGCCGCTGCTTCACGGTGTCGGCGCAGATGGGCCACGTGCGCCTGGTCACCCTGGCGCTGCAGTGCCGGGCCGACATCGAGCAGAGGATCAACGGCCAAAGCGCGCTCGACTCGGCGGCACAGGCCGGGCAGGTGGCGATCGCGGAGGTCCTGCTGCAAGCGCGCGCGGCGGCGGCTCAGACGGCGCAGGGCCGATGGACTCCGCTGATGCGCGCCGCACAGGACGTCATTGCTTGTTGCAGGGCTCGTGTGTTACAGTATAGGACGATCTGAAAACACTTGTAGTGCAACATCAGCAGAAATCCAAACTGTGTCTGCAGGGTGGGCACGTCAGAGTGTGCGAGCTGCTGCTGACGGCCGGGGTTGACCCAGACGAGTGGGCGGATCGGACGACTGCCTTGGACGTGGCCGTGTCGCTTTGCCACCATGGCGTTGTCAAGGCTCTTGAAGCCAAGCGCGCCCGGCGATTCCTCGAATTGCCGCCGGATCGGCGGCGCTCCGAGGCCTCGAAGAGCACGAGAATCACGCTGATGAGCAAGCAGCGCCCTCCTCGGAGAGCATCCGGACGGGGCGTCGTGGCCACAGTTGCCGACCAGCCTTAGGTCTTAGGTGCCGGTTTTCAGGCAAGTTGCTCCGCGCCTTTTGCGTGAGCTAAGGTCCTCTGGGGCTCCGCCTCTCTGCTGCTGCAGCCGCGAGTTCGGATTCCTGCGGCCGATGAAGCTGAATCCGATGAGGAAGAAGACGCGGAAGCTTGAATCGCGTTTCAAAAAGGAGCATGCTTCCATGTGCCCAAAGGCTCCTATGTGGTGACTTTTGGGGTAGTAGACTAGAATCCCCTATAACTCGAAACTACCCCAAAAAGGAACTACGTTGGAGCCTTCAGGTATCCACCACCCAAGAAGCGGAGTTTGGTTGCATCTGCGCCCTGCTAGCCTTTATGTCAAAAAGCCCCTAAGTCGTTGAAAACCAAACTTTCAAACCCCCAAAACACCCAGCAAGCCCTCTGAACCCGAACTAGATCCTCTGAACCTCCAAGTACACCCGAAGAAATCCTCTGAACCGCCTCCCCCCTCCCCCCCCCTTTCTTTCAAAACCTGAACTTCAGCGTCCGGCCAGGCTGCAGCTTGGCGCGCGTGTGGACGGCGAGTGCCTGAGGCGCCAGGGAGTCGCACCGAGCAGGTCCGCGGACTCGGCGCCCTCCGCGGAGGTGCTGCAGTCACTCAGAGGGCTCCCTGAAATGAAGGGCAGTTGAGCTCCCTTCCGCGGGACCCTATAAACCCGACAGCCCTGAAACCCTGAACCCTTCAACCCTTTTTGTGCACTGAAGGTGTCTGAATTCAGCGTGGATAAGTTGTTGCATGTTGTTGCGCTTTCTGGGAGTGCAGGAA
Source organism: Symbiodinium natans (assembly GCA_905221605.1). NCBI lineage: Eukaryota > Dinophyceae > Suessiales > Symbiodiniaceae > Symbiodinium > Symbiodinium natans. The sequence continues at coordinate 33,756 of CAJNDS010000424.1, forward strand.
CATGGCCAAGGGTGTTTTGAGCCCATCCCGGGTTTTCGGGTGGGTTTTAGGGTTGAGGGTTAACTTCAGGGTCGGTTTCGGGTTTAGGGTTTAAGGAGTTTAAGGCTTAAGGGTTGAGCCAAAATTCTAGGTTTTTTTTCTTTCGGGTTTGGGGTTTAGGGGGTTTAGGTGGAGGGTTGAGGGTTTAGGGACCCGCGCTCTGCTTTTGGACATCCGAGCGGGCCGACCAAAGCAGCGTCTGTGTCCGTTGATCGCTCCATGCGGAAAGGCTCGAAAAGAGAACTCCGTGCACCTGCGCCTCCCTCAATACTCCTGAGAACGAAATGAAGGTTTAAAGGGTGGTTTAGATAAAACAACTCTCTGGATAGAGATTTGAGTGATGTGGTGTGTATGATCGTAGGCCTATAGGGTTGTACCGGCTACGACATCTATTGTGCAACTGCCCGGCAAGGCAGAGGGCGTTAACTTTGGGCGGCTTGCTGGCGCCTTCCTCAGTGCCCTTCCTAAACCCAAAACCCTAAACCCTAAAGGCCTTTAAACCCATCAAGGCCCCAAGCACTGAACTGAGTTCCGGGGCTGCGTCGTTGCAAGCCCGCATGATCGGCGCATTCCTGGGCTTGAATTCCTCAGGTGCTGTGAGCTCGGACTTCAGGAGTGCACAACAGACTCACAGCCTCCCGATAAGAACGCCCACATCTCCCAAGCCTCCGTGACTGTTTGGTAGAGCGGCTGCAGCGGTCACTGACATCCATACTCCTCGGCCCCCTATAGGCGGCTCAGGTGGCATCCTTGCGACGGCCCTACGTGGCACGGAGGCCGTGTGTCCGCGCCCTGGCTGAGGGCGTGGGCATGTCCTGGGTACAAGAACATAAGAACAGAGGCGGAGGTGTCCTTTTAGGGTTGAGGGTTCTTTTGGGACCCTAAACCCTAAACCCTAAACCCTAAACCCTAAACCCTAAACCCTAAACCCTAAACCCTAAACCCTAAACCCTAAAGCCGTTTGAGCCCTGAGCCTGCGCCGAGATGTCGATGGTGTCGGCACGCTCGCCCTGAGCAACGCAGCCAAAGCCGTTGCGCTTGCCAACTCGATGGCTGAGATGCAGGCTGGAAGCTGGGTTTAGGGTTTAGGGTTTAGGGTTTAGGGTTTAGGGTTTAGGGTTTAGGGTTTAGGGTTTAGGGTGGTCCCTTGTTTTGATATTAGGGGCTTTCCGAAATTCGGGGGTACCTTATTGGGGTCCTTGCTAGAAGGGAATCCTTCTTTTTGGGGGTCTATTGTAGATGCGAGCTCGAAGCTGGCTCACTAGTGGCCATTTGGGTAGTTCTCTAAATTAGGGTCCCCTTTTTGGGATCCCTCTTTTAAAGGGTGCCATCTTATAATGGGTACCCAAAGAGGGACCCTACTTGAGGAAACTCGCCATATTCATGTTCATTTATTCACAACCGATAACCAATCCCCCATTGTGCATCAGCCTATGTGTCTCAGGGCAATATGTCCAGGCATTCTCTCTTTGGGGCAGTTGCGCCATTGGAGGCTTGATGACGTCTTACAAGAATGCTTGAGAGGGCGTGTCGCTCGTAGACCGAACATGCCTTATTCAATGCATTCCCACGTAAAACGCGCTCTTTCCGAGCAATATGTCGGACGTTAGAGAGAGAGAGAGAGAGAGAGAGAGAGAGAGAGAGAGAGAGAGAGTGGAGAAGAGAGAGAGCGAGGCACCCATCACCACAGTAAACAAGACCATTGATGGAGGCGGCATCGAAGCACCTCGCTTTTCAGCCGCAGATGGCCTCTGAGCAGGCCGCTGGGGATCGTTGCCCGACATGTCTTGCAGCTTCTCGCAGCATCTCTCCAGAATGCTAAGAGCCATCGAAGCCGTAATTGTACTCAGAATCACAATCACAATGCAGAAGCTCAATAGAAATAACAACACCGCACCAGGCCGATGATGTGGAGCGCAGGCCATGCTGATGATGGTGACCGGTGACCCCCACGACCCACGATGGTTGGCCTTGCGTTGCCCAGGCTCTGCCGACTGGTGGTGAGGTCAAGGACCCCTCAGCACGGCGAGGAGCCGGGATTCCCACTGGGATACCCACTGCACCTGTTTAACAAAATGACGGCCTGGGGGGGTGGTAGGAGCCCTAAACCCTAAACCCTAAACCCTAAACCCTAAACCCTAAACCCTAAACCCTAAACCCTAAACCCTAAACCCTAAACCCTAAACCCCTGAACCCTGAACCCTGAACCCTAAACCCTAAACCCTAAACCCTAGACCCTAAACTGCTGTCGCGACAAGGAGCCTGAGGACTTCTCCAAGGGTGGCCTCTTTGTACCCACCAGCTCCCCTGAAGCGGAAGCCCGGGTCTCTGTCTGCGCTTCTGCTGGGAGCGATGTTGTTAGGGTTTAGGGTTTAGGGTTTAGGGTTTAGGGTTTAGGGTTTAGGGTTTAGGGTTTAGGGTTTAGGGTTTAGAGGGTTTAGGCTTTGTGGGAGTGTGGCTCGCAGGGTTCCGCGAAGAAGACAACCCCGACGTCGCTGGCAAGGATCCTTTGAGCCGATAGCTGTTAAGGGTTTCGGGTTTAGGGTTTCGGGTTTAGGGTTAGGGTTTCGGGTTTAGGGTTTAGGGTTTGGGGTTTAGGAGGGTTTGCGATGATTCCAGGACCGTGCTGGGACACTGGATGCGCTACACAGTTCCTGACCTTCGCCAGGCGGAGTCCTGCGCACATGGGGTTTAGTGTTTAGGGTTTAGGGTTGCATGCGGGTTTGTACATCATCTAACCATGCTCAGAGCTGCCCATCAACTGTCAGGAGCCCTAACCCCCTTGAAACCCCTAAACCCTAAGCCCCTAAACCCCTAAACTCCTACAGCCCTAAGCTCCTACAGCCTTAAGCTCCTAAAACCCTAAACAACCCCTCAACCCCGAAAACCCCTAAGCCTCAGCCCTTGTTCGTGCTCTCGGCAGGCAGCACGCGCGGCGGCTCGAGCGGCCAGCTCCGGTCAGAAGGTGTGCTCAGGGCTCAGGGTTTGAGGGCTCAGGGTTTGAGGGTCCAGGGTTAGGGGTTCAGGGTTTAGGTTTAGGGTTAAGGTTTAGGGTTTAAGGTAGGGTTTGGGGCTTGAGGGCTTGTTTTGAGGTTTTGGGGTTTAGGTTGTGTGCTTGCTCTTTTGGCTGAAAAAGGGTTGTATTTTCCGGGGGGGGGGGGGGCTTTGAGGAATTTTGTAAGAAAGGCTTTAGAGTTTCAGGGGTTTGGGGAGGCGTAACGTTAAGGGTTTTGGGCTTTAGGGTGTTTTCAGTTGCCTAGGCGGCTGAGTGTTCATGCTTCAGAGGCTAGAGGGAGTACAGTTGCCTTACTGTTGGTAATCCCAAAAGGGGTTTGGGGTACCTCATTCCCTCATTCCCTACGAACGAACAGTAAGTTGCAGGCCGTAGCGACGGCATCGTCCACGCCGGGGAGGCAAAAGCCTCCGTTCCTGGTGGCCATGGGGCCGTCCGGGCCCTAAACTCTGCTTGACTCTGCTTCTTGGGATGTTCCCTTAGACTACCAGCTCCTTAAGAGGGATTCTTGTACCGCCTCGTAGAATCCTTAAGAGGGATTCTTGTACCCATCCCTATTCAGGAGCTGTTCGTATAAGGGGGGAACATCCCAACCCTGAGCCCTAAACCCTAAACCCTAAACCCTAACCCTAAACCCTAAACCCTAAACCCTAAACCCTAAACCCTTAACCCTAAACCCTAAACCCTAAACCCTGAGCTCTTAAACCTGGACGAACGGAGGCCTTCGATAGCTCTGGGCGTGAAGTCACTTGCCTTCGTCTGTGCGGACGTCCAAAAGGAGTGGCGGGGGAAAGGAGCATGTTCCTAGGTCTCTTGCGCAACTCTGGTCCGTTTGCTTGGGATGTTGTGGCATGGGCCCGAAAACGGACCATGGTTTGTGGACATGGCCATATGACCTGTGAAGTCGAGCCGTGCAGCGGCACGGGTTTGGCCTATTTTGGCCTGTGCAATTGCAGGACCACCTGGTGCGTGGCCTCAGACGTCACAAGAGTGCTCGAGGTCTTTGAGTTTTTGAGTCTCCTTTCCACCTGAGGCCGGGGTACCACCCTTGCTGGTGGTACCTAGACTCTGGCAGCGGAAGGTCAAAATGGCGAGCGGGGAGGACCCGATTCTCAGCATTTGTTGAAGATGGTTGCGGATAGATGAGCAACCGGAGTAACTGGAGGATAAGACTTCCAAGCTGCTCGTCATGTACTTGGTGCGTGACTTGTGCGCTCCGGACACCCTACGATGACGCGGTGAGCCCGCGTGCCCCGAAAAAAGCTCCACGGATGTCTTGGGAGAGATATGGGCGGCTCAGCATAGGGTCTATAGGTTTCTAGGTCCGTTGCATAGACTGATGCTCCTGAAACTAAACCCATGGACATGTTCAATCCTTAGGTTCAGGCAGGTTGTTTAAAGAATCTGCTGAGGTTAAGGTGCTTATGGTGCTTTCAGTCTTTCAGCCGTGAGGACCTCTACTCTACACCCCACCCTAAAAGGCTTGTAGTGGTGGGCATCGGGGCTCATGTTGGCTTCGATGCCGAAGCTCCTGCTCGACGCACCCACCGTCGCTGTGCACAATCGTTGACAGGCTAGGATAGGACGTCCCTCGTGCCCACGCCCCCACAAAATCCCACATGCGTAATGCTTATATAGATTTATAGAAATTAGGCAGCGAGTTTTTTTTGGGCCACTGTTACGCTTCCTTTCCTTGGTCGCCATGTCGCAGTTCCGCCCGGAGGTGGGTGCCTGCCTCGCCTCGCCCCTAAACCCTAAACCCTAAAGCTATTAAGCACTGCTCAGAGGCCAGTGGAGGCAGATCCTCTTCGATCTCCGCTTCGGGCGGGGTTTAACAGACCTGGTACCTTGGCTAACCTTGGATACCTTGGCAAGTATCAGCGCGCACTCATGAACATGTAAATGGTGCATGCTAACAAGACATCCTAAGACACAACAAAACAAAGTCGAGCTCTGAAACTCTTGAGCCACTCTTGAGAAAGCGCCCCAGAGAAGACTGAGATCCACAGAGCTCTCCGTTCCATCGACTAGCATCATCTACCGATGACATCTTTGGCCTGCACCACCAGACATCAAAGTAAACGATGTAAACGCTACGTGATGCCACGCGGGGTTCCTACAATGGCAGTGCCACCTCCAGTTCCATTTCAGCTCTTTGGGCCCTTTAGTGGCCAGTGACGCCAAGAGTGGCTCCTGGAAAAGACTGGGCTGTGTTAGATGTCAGAATTGGCAGAATCGCACACCGTGAGGAACAACTGCGACAAGGATCAAGGATGACCTGGGGAAGGCAGAATCACACATAAGCCAACTCCTACTTCTGAGGGTGGCCTGGTGGGATAACGTACCCGAAAGAAGGAAATTTTACACGCTACGCGACTCGCGCCGGCCTGGGCCTGCCCCAGCGGCGAGGCAACCCAAACCGGAGAGCGCCCGGAGAGTGCGGGTGTGTGTGAGTGGAAGAACAAGCCGCCGGGAAATCCTGTAGAGGAGAGGGGGTTGGCGGAATCTGGTTCGCGTGCTGCCCCCTATATGGTCGGGCCCTGTCGGTTACTACAGGGGTTACCCATTCAGAGGCGAGGTACCCGCTTTAGGCTTCGGCGGATCCATATGACGACTCACGGATTACAACCCCATTCCTAAATGTCGACAATTCTGGACATTAACGAAAAGTCCTCACACACCAAATGAAAACAGAATCAATACTTGATTCATTCTCAGGTGGACATGCCGCGGATGGGCATCCGCGCATCAGGAGCTCTGTCAAACTCAGCAACAGAAGGTTGGAACCGAGAGTGCCGATGCCATATTGTTGCGTCCGCACAGATCGTGCAGAGCATCGTGGAGGCAGTTTAGACTGGAAGCCCCCGCGATTAGACCAGCAAGCAGCCTTCGTTTCCGTCGTTTCCCGCAATCGGACAGTGCTGCCGACCCGTGCAATGTTGTTCGACTCACATAACAGGTGGCCCTGTGATTGGTTTGTTTGGCCCCTGGCATCCGAGCGGGAACACATCTTGTGCCAAGCAAGTGCAAGCGCAAGGCTCCACGCCCGCAGCGGGCAGAAGTCCTTCAGTAAGCATACAGCTCGCTTTGATGGGCACCGTACCATATGAGAGAAGAGTAACGCTTAGTGACCATGCATGCTGCGTGATGCAGAGCTGTCAGCAGATGCGTACATGATACCACAAAACACAGATGCTGTCTGCAGCAATCGGACGATGCTGTAGATGGCCGCAATGTTGATTCATATAAAGCAGGTGGCCTGCTGGCTCTGACTGGTTTGTGCAAGCTAGCAAAGTGAGGGTAGAATTCTTTCAGGGGTCATATCGCTCCATTAAAATTTGGCAGGCCAACACAAAGGGTCTTCAGGCCAGAGAAGAGCAACGGTTAGCGTCCAATCATGCTGCGCGATGCAGAGCTGTCAGCAGATACCTATATGACATCAGTTGTTGCAGCAGTCGCCGATGTCGCCGTTTCGTGAGCACCTGCACGGCTCACACCAACAAGCGCAGATGCGGCGTTGCCTCACATTTCTTCTGACCGACACAGGTGTCTGAGCAGGTTGCCTGGACAGACTCTGCACTGAGGCCGCATTCGTCTGGAAGCCACCGCGTCGCCTCTGCAACGCAGGTCCCACATTGACATCATTGAGCAGCATTTGGTCAAGGCCGGTCCAATCCTGCTCTCAAGTTCCCTTGAGGTGTTTTTTGTGGGGGTGCAACAGTCCTTCTACCCTAAATTCCTCCAGAGCCGAAGCACACCCGTGCCCCTGAGAAGTCGTGGCGGCTTGTGAGGGGTGCTTTGATCCATCGCTGCGCCCTACGCCGCCCGGCCCTGTCCCATTCGGACTCGTGGCTGTGCCGGACCGACCCCCGGACCCCAAGCTGAGAGCCAGGCCTTGGTGTGACTTTGTGGTGACTGTGGACTTCGCCATGCGGACCTGCCCACTTGCAAGAGTGGTGCGTGCAGCGGTATGAAACGGTGAATCAGGGCTCCGCCCGCAGACCTCGACACGCGTGGCGCCTCTGCGGCCAGCATGCGCGGCAGCTCGCGGATGACGTTTGGTTGCTTGCACCGCTGCGAGCTGTGCTCGTGCATCTGGCTCCCCTCGGCTGAGGTGGCAGGCAGCATACCTCGATTTCCGAAAAGTGTAAAAGCCTGGCCAACATTCGTTTGACTTATAGAAAGAGTGCAACGATGTGTCCCACACTTAAGAGTATACGGAGTGTAGAGGTCAAAAATTGAAGGGCCTCCCAGCCTGCCGAGTCAAAGGGCCCACAGCTGTGGACACTTGGCGAACGCTTAGCCGCTGGGGCCGCTGGGGCCGCTGGGTCTTCTGCCCGGTCTCGGTCTGACCGCGGGCTCGGGCGTAGCGATGGCCACTCCTCTGTGTGGGACCCAAGGATGTTTGTCATCGCATTCCACTGCACCTCGACGGAGGGTTTGTACCAATGACGAAGCTGTTCTCTCTGCGACAAGCCACCTTGCGCACCAAGCTGTTCATGCAGTACTCAACCATACTGACCCAAGAGCCAGCCACAAACAATAATGGCCGAAAAATCCTGTAAACGTCATTATGTCTGCTGCAATGTGGGCCCAACAAGCACCCCGTGTGCTATCCCTTTCTACAGGACATAATACAGGACCCCCAGACCCTCTTCCGCCCCAGCAACCTCCACGCGCGAGTGCCGACTCAAAGGCGCTTATGCAGAGTGTTGGCAGCAGTCGCCCGCTGACGCGACCGCAGCTGTGTCTGTGCATTCTGCCTCCTGTGCCACAACAGCTGACTCCTCGGGGCGTGTCAACTCCATCTCGGGTTGGTGAAGTCCAGCACTATAAAGCCAAGCCCGTCCCAAACCCTGCCCGAGAAATTCAAAGTGTTCGAGGGGTCCTCACGGACAACAGCATTTGACAGCAGACCATGGCAGACCCCCTTGCGGAGGTGGAGCCCTGTCCAAGCTCCACTTCCCAGCCCAAGGCTGCAGGCACCTGTACATTTGCTCCCCCAATCGCTGGCCCAAAAAGCCCAAACTCCCCCCGCTGCGGAGCCGTGCTCGGAGATCTGTTTAAATATAGGCTCGAAGAGCAATAGTGCTGGCCAGCACTTCACCATGTTCGCTTCACTCAACGAACTTAAAGCTGCTCATAGCTCACTCTCTTGCTCGAGGAATCTGGCGGCCTTGGAGGCCACGAAGCCTTGAAGCCCTGAAGCCTCCTCCATTCCGGGGCCTTCTGGGGCTCTCACCCAGAGGCGAAGCCCAGCAGGAGGACCCCCGAAAATGGGGCCGAAGTTTGCTGCAACAGTCTGAAAAGAGGTGTCTTGGTGAATCTTGGTGAGTTCTCATGGCCCGCTCCAGGTGGCTTCCTTATACGACAGCAACCTTCGACGATTTGCACTAGATGTTTACTCTCTTTTGCCATGGCCTATTTCGCCACCGACATGAGCTGCATTTCCAATCGAGGCTTTGCAGGTGCACGTGGGCAAAATGCTTGTTGGCCGGTGGCTCGGACAAGCTGGCTGGGCCAAAGTTGTGGTCTTTCCCTGTGCCGATTTTGTACCAACGACATTTAACGACATTGGGTTTGCAACCCGTCCGACGCTTGACTTTGGGCCTATCTCGAATCCAGATGAGGGAGAGCCTGTGCTCGGAAGCCGAGCTGCTCCCAGCTTTCCTTTTCAACCTAGACGGGGATTTAATCTAACCGCTTACGCGGCGGCCAATAGATGTAAACTCAATAAAAAAACTCCATCAACAGACTTGCAAGAGGAATGATAAAGGCAAGCTGCGAGCCCTAAACCCCGGACACTCTCTTTTGCCAGGGCCTATGTCGCGCCCGACATGAGCTGCGTTACCAATCGAGGCTTTGCAGGCGCACGTGGGAAAAATGCTTGTTGGCCGGTGGCTCGGACAAGCTGGCTGGGCCAAATTTGTGGTCTTTCCCTGTGCCGATTTTGTACCAACGACATTGGGTTTGCAACCCATCCGACGCTTGACTTTGGGCCTATCTCGAATCCAGATGAGGGAGAGCCTGTGCTCGGAAGCCGAGCTGCTCCCAGCTTTCCTTTTCAACCTAGACGGGGATTTAATCTAACCGCTTACGCCAAGCCGCCTCGGCGAATTAAGGGTTCACGAGGGGTAAGCGGGTGGGGGGTAGGGGGTGCCGCAGGATGCTGTAGGAGACAGGATGGAGTGGCAGGAGAGATGATGGAACGGGTGGGGTGCTCCGGCCTCGGCGGACTAGGTGCCAGAGAACCAGCATGCCGAGAGCCCCGCGAGCCCGAATCGCGCATGCTCTCACGGCATCATTGGCAAGCCTTGGCCATGGTGGGTATCGTGATTAGGTTCTTGATAGCCGACGGGCGGCCAATAGATGTAAACTCCATAAAAAAACTCCATCAACAGACTTGCAGGAGGGATGATAAAGGCAAGCTGCGCGCCCTAAACCCCGGACACTCTCTTTTGCCATGGCCTATGTCGCCACCGACATGAGCTGCATTTCCAATCGAGGCTTTGCAGGTGCACGTGGGAAAAATGCTTATTGGCCGGTGGCTCGGAAAAGCTGGCTGGGCCAAAGTTGTGGTCTTTCCCTGTGCCGATTTTGTACCAACGACATTGGGTTTGCAACCCATCCGACGCTTGACTTTGGGCCTATCTCGAATCCAGATGAGGGAGAGCCTGTGCTCGGAAGCCGAGCTGCTCCCGGCTTTCCTTTTCAACTGAGACGGGGATTTAATCTAACCGCTTACGCCAAGCCGCCTCGGCGAATTAAGGGTTCACGAGGGGTAAGCGGGTGGGGGGTAGGGGGCGCCGCAGGATGCTGTAGGAGACAGGATGGAGTGAGGAGAGATGATGGAACGGGTGGGGTGCTCCGGCCTCGGCGGACTAGGTGCCAGAGAACCAGCATGCCGAGAGCCCTGCGAGCCCGAATCGCGCGTGCTCTCACGGCATCATTGGCAAGCCTTGGCCATGGTGGGTATCGTGATTAGGTTCTTGATAGCCGACGGGCGGCCAATAGATGTAAACTCCATAAAAAAAGTCCATCAACAGACTTGCAGGAGGGATGATAAAGGCAAGCTGCGCGCCCTAAACCCCGGACACTCTCTTTTGCCATGGCCTATGTCGCCACCGACATGAGCTGCATTTCCAATCGAGGCTTTGCAGGTGCACGTGGGAAAAATGCTTGTTGGCCGGTGGCTCGGAAAAGCTGGCTGGGCCAAAGTTGTGGTCTTTCCCTGTGCCGATTTTGTACCAACGACATTTAACGACATTGGGTTTGCAACCCATCCGACGCTTGACTTTGGGCCTATCTCGAATCCAGATGAGGGAGAGCCTGTGCTCGGAAGCCGAGCTGCTCCCAGCTTTCCTTTTCAACCTAGACGGGGATTTAATCTAACCGCTTACGCGGCGGCCAATAGATGTAAACTCAATAAAAAAACTCAATGAACAGACTTGCAAGAGGAATAATAAAGGCAAGCTGCGAGCCCTAAACCCCGGACACTCTCTTTTGCCATGGCCTATGTCGCCACCGACATGAGCTGCATTTCCAATCGAGGCTTTGCAGGTGCACGTGGGAAAAAGCTTGTTGGCCGGTGGCTCGGAAAAGCTGGCTGGGCCAAAGTTGTGGTCTTTCCCTGTGCCGATTTTGTACCAACGACATTTGGGGTTTGCAACCCATCCGATGCTTGACGCTGGGCCTATCTCGAATCCAGATGAGGGAGAGCCTGTGCTCGGAAGCCCTTTTCAACTTAGACGGGGATTTAATCTAACCGCTTACGCGAAGCCGCCTCGGCGAATTAAGGGTTTACGAGGGGTAAGCGGGTGGGGGGTAGGGGGTGCCGCAGGATGCTGTAGGAGACAGGAAGGAGTGGCAGGAGACATGATGGAACGGGTGGGGTGCTCCGGCCTCGGCGGACTAGGTGCCAGAGAACCAGCATGCCGAGAGCCCCGAGAGCCCGAATCTCGTATGCTCTCATTGCATCATTGGCAAGCCTTGGCCATGGAGGGTATCGTGATTAGGTTCTTGATAGCCGACAGGCGGCCAATAGATGTAAACTCCATAAAAAAAACTCCATCAACAGACTTGCAAGAGGGATGAGGAAGGCAAGCTGCGCGCCCTAGACCCCGGACCCAAGAAATTTCTCGCGTGCTTGCCTTCCTGTGTCCTTGTGGGAGTTGGGAGTTGGGACTCTCCAAGGGCTCTTCTCGGGGTTGTTGACAGCAGACCCTTGCGGAGGTGGAGCACCGTCAAAGCTTCACTCCTGTACATCTGCTCCCCCAATCGCTGGCCCAACAGCCTAAACTCGTACTTCGCTTGCGCGTGAAGGTGATCCCCATTATAACTCCATAAACAGACTTGCAAGAGGAATGATAAAGGCAAGCTGCGCGCCCTAAACCCGGACCCAAGAAAATTCTGGCATGCCCGACTTGCTTGGGGCAAGTTGAGAGGTGGAAAGTGAAGAACATCAGGCTCGGCAAGTGCAGCTTCGTAAACCCTGCTCTTGTCTTCGTCGAAGTCGCCTGACTTCGCCGAGGTTCGTTTTCGAGATTTTGGGGCCCTTAAACATGGTTTTCGTGGCATGGTTCGCTCTGGGTTGCCTGCGAGCTCTTCAGGCTTGTTCATGGCACCCGCTTTCACGAGAGTGAGGAACCCGTGCTGGTCGGACTTTCTGCTTCCCGGCAGGGCTTCACCACCTCTTACAAAAGTTTGCTTGTTGAGATGTGAGCAGCATGCCTCTGGCAGTTTGTACAGCGGCCTCGCATGTCTGCCAAACGCTCGTCAAGCCTGGTTCGGTGTCACGCCGACTGACCTGCTTAAGACAGGGCGAGCAGGACCTTTCTTCTTGAGGGGCCTGACTTGTCCGTTAACCGAGCGAGTTTCGAGATTGTTGCAAGAGGGATGATAAAGGCAAGCTGCGCGCCCTAGACCCCGGACCCAAGAAATTTCTCGCGTGCTTGCCTTCCTGTGTCCTTGTGGGAGTTGGGAGTTGGGACTCTCCAAGGGCTCTTCTCGGGGTTGTTGACAGCAGACCCTTGCGGAGGTGGAGCACCGTCAAAGCTTCACTCCTGTACATCTGCTCCCCCAATCGCTGGCCCAACAGCCTAAACTCGTACTTCGCTTGCGCGTGAAGGTGATCCCCATTATAACTCCATAAACAGACTTGCAAGAGGAATGATAAAGGCAAGCTGCGCGCCCTAAACCCGGACCCAAGAAAATTCTGGCATGCCCGACTTGCCTTCCTGTGTCCTTGTGGGAGTTGGGACTCTCCAAAGCCTCCTCTCGCAGTTGTTTTCAGTTCCCCCCCCGCGCTTAATAAATGTAGGAGTGGCGGGGGGTACATAATTGTAGGACATGTTTTCCTACAATTGCCAGTGTCCGTGTCCAGCGGAAATAAGCAGGGGTATGCGTGGCTTGCCCTGCATGAGGTAGCTGCAAAACGCGGTCCCAGACGTGGGATCCGACAATTGACACATTCATATCGGTGGGGGAGTGAAGATTGTTTGTTCTCGCCTATCTGTCCTGCTCCAGCTGTAGGGCATTAAGTCGCGGGGGCTTGACCCACATAATCCCTAATCTACATTTTGTGCCCCGCCCCGTCCTAAGCACGGGGGGCTGTTGACAGCATTTGACTGCAGACCATCTTCCCAGCCCAAGGCTGTAGGCACCTGTACATCTGCTCCCCCAATCGCTAACCCAAAACCCTAAACTCGTACTTCGCTTGCGCGTGAAGGTCTCTGCACGGATCCCCATTTCATGTGGCGGATCGCCGCAGGACGGGTGGTGGAACTCTTGGTGAGTTCTCATGGGCCGCTCCAGAGATGGCTTCTTTAAGATGGCTTGTCATTAACAGCGCTGCTACACTTCGTGCACAGCGTTTTTGATCGAGGACCCTTTGCGGAGCTAACCTCTAACCCAAAACCCTCAACCCGAACTTCGCTTGCACCCGAAGGTCTCTGCAAGGATCCCCATTTCATGTTCGGGTCGCTGCAGGACGGGCTCTGTCCGCCGAAGTTTGCTGCAAAAGTCTGAAAAGGGGATCTCTTGGTGCATTTTGGTGAGTTCTTACGGGCCGCGCTCAGAGAGTGAGATGGCTTCTTTGTATGACAAGATGGCTTGTCATAAACAGCTTTGCCACATTGATCGAGGACCCCTTGCGGAGCTAGAGCCCTGCCAAAGCTCCAAAAGGCTGCCGGCACCTGCCGCTTGCTCTTGCCTGGGAGTCTATGCAGAACTGACAGAAAAATGTCCACCCTGAAATGGTGGCTGGCTTCCGCGGATGATTCTCAGGAGCGGATGCTCTTCAGCACTGGTCCGTCAGAGCGTCGAATCTAGCATATAGGGTTGAGCACGGGGAGTACAGCTTATTTCGCGCACAACGTGTGGCTGCCAGATCTTAACTCAGCTAGCCCAAGCCCTCAACCCTTTCTCTGTGGGTCTCCTGCTCCTCAAGTCACCTAATTTGCTCGGATTCCACAGAGTTGTTCAGGGTTGTAAGGGTTTAGGGTGAGTCTTGGCGCCAGGATGCGCCAGGAGTGCCCAATCGCCAAATGATCCCTACAGTGAGCGCAAGCAAGCGTGTGGAGACTGCAGGTGGCCTGGTGTTTGCCGGCTCTGCGGATCTGGCTGAGACTCCATGCTCAGGGCCTCTCGATTGAGGTTATCTAAAATGCCTCAACGGCCATGCATCTTGGTGGAAAGATGCTTGTTGCCAGGATTGGGTCAGAAGGTTGGCTTGCAAAGGGCGCCCCATCTCGGGCAACGGACCAGGATTGCTCAAAGGCCCATTTGGTTTCTGAATGCGGGTGCGCCTTCAATAGGGCTGCAACACTGAGCGACAGACAGCAGCATAGCTGCGTGTTGTCCGCATTGACCGTGAAATCAACATGCGCTCCCCATGCGGCAGCTGAGTTCCGGACGTGAGGTTCGGCAATGTGCGGTGAGAAAGCGTCGTCGACGGCGAAAGCCGCCAAGATGAACTGAACATCAGGCTCCCCCATGTCGCTCAATGTTCAACGGGAATGACGAGTCACATCAGCAAGCCTTGGGCCGCCAAGCCGGGGCGTTTTAGGATACAGCATGCTGCATGTGAGCTCGCGAGTCGCCGTCAAGTTGGGACGAACTTTGCTCACCAGCAGCCAGGAGGCCTTCCGATCGGACTCCCGCCTGAAGTTGCAGCGGGCCCGCGTTATCAAACAAGAGGCCAGGCTGGGCATCCTCCCGAGCCCCGACTGCAAGCGCCACTGGCCGACGCACGGGTGCATGGCAGGTTGCGCAAAGCCCTCCAAAATTAAGTACTTCTTTTGCCTTTGGCTCTCCGACGCACGGCTCTCCGGAGGTTACATTCTTGCTGAATCGTGCACATCCTCCTGAGCCCCGACTGCAAGCACCACTGGCCGACGCTTGCTTGACTTACTGGTTCTTCGTAGGGAATTAGGTATCTTAAGCCACCCCCCCTCCATGTAAGGTTTTTAGGGCTCATTGGACAGGGTTCATGTTTAGTGGTACCGAGCTCCCCAAAACTCCCTACGAAGAACTGGTAAGTTGAAGCCTCCGGCTCGACCCCGCCGGGTTTCGGTGACCAGCCCAGAAAGTAGCGCGTTCAGGGCTTGGTGCCGTAGGGACCTAAAGCCTGATGGCTCTTGGCCCTCCGGCGACTTCGCAGCTGGAAAGTGGACCACAAGTGGCGAAGAGAAAAAGGGTGCAACCAAGGCCGAGAATGTGATGTGTTTGTATTATGTAATTTTGGGGCGCTCTTTCATGCTCTCATGTACAACCACAGTTCGTGTCGCAGTTTGCAAATGCGAAAGCCCAACTTCGTTAAATTGCTGCATATGCTAAGCTTGATAGAGCAGTTTGTGAGTAAGCACAGATCAGAGTAAGTATTCAGAGATATAAACGTTACGAATTCGATGTTTTCGTTTTGCTGTGTTCTCCTCTTGGCAGAGAGAGACAGAGAGCTCTCACACGTGGTAGCGTGGCAAGTCCAGCTTCGCAGTTGGTGGGTTTGCGTGTGGACAACCCCGATGATAAGCCCTGACTTGAGAGAGCCGCAGTGCAACTAACCTTCAAAGCGTTGGCAGAGCCTTGAACGAGCGCGACTTCGGAGAGAAATTCACCGCATCCCCAGGATTTGGCTCAAAAGTGCATTGGAGAGCTGAGCCAACTTTGCGTGCATTGGAGCAAGGGTCAAAACTATGGCAATTGCGGCTTTGTCTTGGTAGGACATTTGCATGCTGAAGCATCAAAAACCCTGTAAAGCGACGGGGAACACCGACAAGGTAAAGTGCATGCGTGTCTCCACCATGTCTGCCTCGTCACCCTTTCATGCTTATGCACAGCTCTTTCAAGGTTTAGGGTTTAGGGTTTAGGGTTTAGGGTTTAGGGCGCATAGAAGTGTCGTAGACCGACGCGAGCATGATGCAACACTGCGATCACTGCGCAGCTCCCAAGGATCCCTCTCCCCCAAAGTTTCTGAAGCCCCAAGTGCCCCCAATCTTCGCCCTTAAGCCCTTGGATCTTAAGCTATCTGTGCAGAGAACAGGAGCCCTTCCCGGCAGTGTGGCGATCGCGGCTACAGGACTCGAGCTTGGCCTTAGCCATTGGGGCTGTTCTTGGGGGAGGTTTCAAGGTTCGCGAGGGGGTCGAAGTGCAGCTGCTTAGCCGTGACTGCATTCGCGGGAGTTTGACGCGACAGATGGTACAGGTCACCTGAGCTCGACCGAACAACTGACAATAATCAATAAGCACACCAAAATGTGTGCGGTGCGAACTCAAAGCACAGAGAGGAAAGTCGGGCTGCGCAAATGCGCACAGGGCAGCGTGCTAAACCAAGGAAACCCAAAGCTGTAAGAGTTCAATGTTCTCTCAGATTCGCTCCCTTCGGTGCTCGGCTACGCGCATGAGATACCGAACGGCCTCCTCACTACCCCTTGGAACGTAACGAGTAGACATCCCCAACCCTGAGCCAAAACCGTGGGCCACACGAAAAATCTATGCACTTCCACCTCATTAACAATGTCAAAGCTGTGAGAGAACCCTAAACCCTGAACCCTAGACCCTAGATGCTAAATCCTAAACCCTAAACCCTAAGCCCTAAACCCTAAGACCTAAACCCTAAACCCTAAACCCTAAACCCTAAACCCTAAACCCTTAACCCTTAACCCTTAACCCTAAACCCTTAACCCTTAACCCTAAACCCTAAACCCTAAACCCTAAGCCCTAAACCCTAAACCCTAAACCCTAAACCCTAAACCCTACTCCTTAAACCCTAAACCCCAAACCCTAAACCCTAAACCCTAAGCCCTGTGCAAGAAGGAGGCGGCGTGGCAGGCTGGCCGCCAGAAAGAGGAGGCCACCAGACTACTTGGAGGTTCATGGTACCTATTACGAATTATAACTGTACTTCTAACCCACTTACAAGCCCCTTCAGTGCCCTAATCTGCTGCTAATATGGTTATGAGTACAGCTATAAGTACAGCTATAATTGGTGAATAGGTACCATGAACCTCCAAGTAGAGACCAGAGAGAGGCGAAGGGGAACTTGTGCCAAAGAGGAGGCACAGCTCACCAAAAACGGATCAGAAGGTTTGAGGAAGAAGCGCGGCCGCAAAGGTTGAGGGTGAAGCCTTTGAGGCCTTAGCGTGAAAGTTCATGCAGATCACAGTACTTTAGACTTTGCGCAAGTAGCCATGATGTCTTGTAGTGCGAAACGGTCATTCCCAACAGGCCCCTCTCCACAATTAAGAGCAAGACAAACCCTTCTGGTCCGCCGCACACTAGTATTCGCGTGTGGTCCCGTTTTGCTTCTACTGCAACAACCCCTCCCCCCCCAACAAAAACAAATAAATGAATACTCCAATCATTAAGGCCCCCACATAGCCTTGACGTCGTAGGGACACCAAGAGGCCCCAAAATCCACAAAGCAGCCCTGCGGTTCTCGGGCTTCGGGTTTAGGGTTTAGGGTTTAGGGTTTAGGTTTTAGGTTTTAGGGTTCAGGGTTCAGGGTTTAGGTCATCAGGCTCCGTTGCCCATGGCTGCAGCACCACGTCACTCCAGCGGCCACCCCCTTTGCTGGACACCTGAACTCTAAACCCTCAGCCTTCTTCAAAGCAACCTCTCAACCCTAAACCCTAAACCCTAAACCCTAAACCCTAAACCCTAAACCCTAAACCCTAGACCCTAAACCCTAAACCCAAAACCCTAAACCCAAAACCCTAAACCCTAAACCCTAAACCCTAACGAAGAAGAGGATGAAGTCGAGGCGACAGACGAGGAGCCAGACGAGGTGGCACGCGCTGACTTTGTGAGGGTTTAGGGTTTGGGGTTTAGGCTTTAGGGTTCCGGCTTTGTGGGGCAGTTTCGGGTTTGCTCATAGTTCATCCCCAGCCCCAGCGGGGCGGGGGGGGCGGGCTGCTCTAAACTCCAAAGGCTTCCTCCCCCACCCGCCAAACCGGACCCAAGACGAAGCCCCTCGCCAAGACACCAAATCAAGTAGGTCCTTAGGGTTTAGGGTTTAGGGTCTTAGGTCCTTAGGGTGTTGGGGCTTTTCGGCTTTGCGGGGCTGAGATGTGAGCATGGCAGTGCACTCCAAGAATCTTCTGGGAGCAAGATATAGGCCATCCAAGATCCCTAGGGTGTAGTACGGCGTAGTACGTGCAAGGCTTCATCTGCCTCATGTCCTCTGGAGATTTTACGCATGCGACCCTCTTGAAACCCTGAAAGAAACCTAGGGGATAGCTGCTTGAGCCCCCGCACAGCACACCCCGGGCAGCACAGGAGTCCGACGAGGCCTGGGTTGAGGGTTGGAGTTTAGGGTTGTAGGGTCTGGGGTCTAGGGTTTTAGGGTTGAGGGTTTAGGGTTGCTGGGGCCAGGGCGTTTGAAAGGGGTTTGCTTCGGGCATACGTAGGGCTGAAAAAGGGTTCCTGAAGTCTTCTTTCAAATGGACTTCGGGGTTTTTGAATGCAATCCAAGTCCCAATGGCAAACCATGCACCCTAAACCCTAAACCCTAAACCCTAAACCCTCAACCCTCAACCCTAAACCCTCAACCCTCAACCGCATGTGTTAGCCAGGAGGAGCAGGTGGAGCTCCCTCAGCCCTCAACCCTAAAACCCTAGAACCCAAACCCAAAGCCCTGAAACCAGACAGCCAAACCCTCAACCGTCGACCCTGAACTCTACAAACCCTATCAACCCTGTAAACCTGTAAGCCCTATAAACCCTATAAACCCTAAAAGCCCAATAAACCCTGTAAACCCTGTAAACCTGTAAGCCCCGTAAACCCTATAAACCCGAAAAGCCCAATAAACCCTGTAAACCCTGCAAGCCCTGTAAACCCTGTAAACCCTGTGAACCCCGTATAAATCCCATAAGCCCCCGACCCTCAACCCTGAAAACATGCAGGTAACATCTTGGCACTCCTACGTGCTCTCGGGCAGCCCCGAGATCGGCTCGCCATGCCTCGAGAGTGAGAAGGGCAGCCCAATCCCAACGGCCCGACAGGCCATTGTGTAGGTCGTTCCCTTCTTTCGCTATCGCCCTTCTCATGCACCTTCGGGGAAGCTGTAGCCGAGCACAGGTTGCGCAGGCGACGCAAGTTGCAACGCCGGTGGCAACGCCGATGGCAGCTGCTGTGGCAATGCCTGCGGCGCTGCCGGTGCCTATTCGACGACCGGTCGTGGTCAATCATCTGCCTCAAAAGTTCATGCCCTGCCCTTACCCGGCGAGGAGTGCGCAGGCGACTTTGGGGCCAACTAGAGTTAGGGAAGGTTGGAGCTGTCGGTTTCGGTGCTTCCCCAATTCCTGGCAGGCGGTGCCGCAGACCCGCGTGACGCCGGTCGGTGGCATCAAGTGGGTGCGCGTGATCCCAGGAGTGCCAGCGCCGCGACTTCCCCAACCGACGGTGGTGGTGCACTATCTGCCAGTGGCCCGAGTTCTTGCGCCCACGGCAAGCTACAGTCCGCTGGCTCAGGGCATGGAGTGCAGAGAGGCATGTTGTTGTGCTGCATCCGCGTTGTCCCTCCGCTAGCAGTTCCGAGGTCACGCCCCCGTGTGGGCGCCTCCGCAGCGCCTGCCAATGGCAGCTTCAGCCCCGGCAGCCAAGTCCTTCGGGGACCTCTGTGCCGGTGACAAAAAGCACGTGGTGGCATGTCAAGTCCAGCTTCGCAGCTTGTGGGGGGGTTGTGTATCGAAATGTGCAACCCAAACGCGAGAGCCCAACTTCGCTAGATTGCATATGGCACGCTTGATAGTGTAGTTTGTGATGAACTGCTCATGATATAAAAGTTCGGATTTCAATGTTTTGCTATGTTCTCCTCTACACTCATGTCCGAAAACTCAGACCCCTGGGAGGATCAAAAAAGTAGAGCCCCCAAATAGTACCCCATACTACTACTGGGTCATGTTTGGGAACCTATAGGGGGATCTACTTTTTGGATCCTCCCAGGGGTCTGGGAAGATGTAGTGGCCTCTAGTCCTCGTGAAACGTTGAAGCACGAAGACCGACGTGTAGTGTAGCCCACGTTTTGCGCCCTAAACCCTAAACCCTAAACCCTAAACCCTAAACCCTAAACCCTAAACCCTAAACCCTAAACCCTAAACCCTAAACCCTAAACCCTAAACCCTAAACCCTAAACCCTACACCCCAAACCCCAAACCCCAAACCCCAAACCAAAACCCTAAACCCTCAACCCTAAACCTCACACCGGGCCGAGATGCTGGAAAAGCCTGAGACCTGGGACCAGATCCCCTCATCTGGCCAGAATTCAACCTGTGAACCCTGCTTGGGAGTCGGGTTTGAAAGAAAGTTGGACCCCCCTGCCCCTAAACCCTAAGCCCTAAACCCTAAACCCTAAAGCCGAAACCCTAGACCCTAAACCTTTGCGCGTCGGAAGATGCCAAGGGTCGATCTGACATAGTACGAAATGCTACGGCATTCAAGTGGACATGCAGGCGGAACCGCTGCTAAGCGTGCTTGCAACGCCTATGGACCCTCATTATCCTGATATAATATAAACCCTTGAAAAACATAAATACACCCAAAGAGCCAACCTTGAACTTTTTTCGAGTCGGCGCTTCGAGGCATATCATCCGTGGCTTTGAGCTCGAATACAGACTTGCACATGTGTGGCTGCAGATGGTTATATAGAAGTCAGGCTTACTTGTAGCGGCCCATGAACCCGCACCATGCTGTGTAGCCCCTTCAGAAGTTCTATGCATTGAAGGAGTTAGTTCTTGCATTGGCCGTGCTCCCAGAACATGCCCAAACACGTATTCAACAATCCACAGACCGAAGCCAGCTGGACCCTGGCCATCGCCCGGGTAAGGCTTTAGGTAGGGAGTCGAGCGGCCTAGCGGGGTCTCATGGTGCAGACTGTTGAGAAGCATACAGGGCTTAGAGGGTTTAGGGGTTTAGGGTTCAAGGTTTAGAGTTTAGAAGGTACCCCTTCATGTGGCCATGGCCCTGCTTAGCCCAGATGGCTTCACAGCCCAGCTCGGATCTCAGCTGCGTGTGGGAACCGGGGGTCTGCCAAGAGAACCCTGAAGGGATCCCGATCTTTTCATGTCTGAGAGCGCAACCCTACACCCTAAACCCTAAACCCTAAACCCTAAACCCTAAACCCTAAACCTTCAACCCTAAACCCTAAACCTTAAACCCTAAACCCGCAACAGCACAACAAGTGTTAGCAGCGATTTTGAAGCCGACGCTTCCTGTTGTGAGTAAGCTTGCGATGGCGGGTCCGGATCTGGGGGTATGGGGCTTAAAACTTAGACCCTGCACACCCTAAATCCTAAACCCTAAACCCTAACGCCCAAAGCCTACACCGGCAACCCTGAGCCCTGGGCCCTAAACCCTAAACCCCGACCAAAGGCTGCGCAACGGGCTCGAGGGCCATCACGTAGTGTCGCTAGCCGCTAGGACATGCGTTTAAATGTCGCGCGTCAGCAACAGGCGGGGCTATGAAGCTACGCGGATGCCGGGATACTTCTGCCGCTTGGTTCTGTTTAGTCATGTCCTAAAGAAGTGGATGCAACAACTCGCCCTCAGATCATCTACCGCCCTCCAAGCATGGGCCAACGCAACAACTTACCCGCACGAAGAAAGAGCCCCCGACTGCCGAGGCTCGAAGCCTGCCGTGCTTCGTCCAGCCTCGACTCCCACGAGCAAGTCTGTAAAGTCTCTGATACCCCAGGAGCCCGTGACCCTCATGGAGCCGACCATGCTGCAGGCTGGCCTGCAAGTGCAGCCGGTCCGGGCGCCGGCACCGCCCTGGACGCTCCAAATGCCGGCGTCACCCAGCTCCCGGCTCTCCTACCCTTCCCACCCTTCCCCCTACAGCTTGGCGCCCACGGCCTCGACGGCCTCGACCGCCTCGGCGGCCTCTGCATCGGCGGAGCCCGCGGAGCCCGCGGAGCCCGCGGAGTCAAAGCCAGCCCCGACCCCGCTTTGGCCTGAAGGTGGCGGAAAGATCCGGCTACCTTGCAAGGCGCCTTCCTGGATCTTCTCTCCCTCTCCCTCTCTCTCCCTCTCTCTCCCTCTCTTTTTGTTCTCTCTTTCTCTCTCTTTCTCTCTCTCTTTCTCTCCCTTTCCCTCCCTCCCTCCATATACCTTAATCGGAACGATAGTAGTATAGGGTAGATGACCCCAATTTTAAAGGGTTCACTTGGTCCCCAAGGTCTGCAGGGGCGCTTTTTGTGGAGTCTGCTTGGCCGTGAACGCCCTAAACCCTAAACCCTAAACCCTAAACCCTAAACCCTAAACCCTAAACCCTAAACCCTAAACCCTAAACCCTAAACCCTAAACCCTAAACCCTAAACCCTAAACCCTAAACCCTAAACCCTAAACCCTAAACCCTAAACCCTAAACCCTAAACCCTAAACCCTAAACCCTAAACCCTAAACCCTAAACCCTAAACCCTAAACCCTAAACCCTAAACCCTAAACCCTAAACCCTAAACCCTAGACCCTAAACCCTAAACCCTAAACCCTAAACCCCTAACCCCTAAACCCAAAACCCACAACCCAAAACCCTAAACCCTAAACCCTAAACCCCTAAACCCTGAGACTTGGGAGGCCCTGGAGGCAAAGCCCTCCCCACGCAGAGCCGAGGTGCCAGAGGCTGGGGTTTAGGGTTTAGGGTTTAGGGTTTAGGGTTTAGGGTTTAGGGTTTAGGGTTTAGGGTTCAGGGTTCAGGGTTCAGGGTTTCGGGTTTAGGGTTTAGGGTTTCTTGAAGTGTTAGAAAGGGGGAGTTCCTGTTCCCTTTTTTGACAGGGTGGCCCACAAGAAAAGCCATAATTTAGAGAATTCCAAAACAGGAAGCCCATCTAGATATCATCTGAATCTGCGTGTCAGTTGCTTCCCCTAAACCCTAAACCCTAAACCCTAAACCCTAACCCCTAAGCCCTAAACCCTAAACCCTAAACCCTAGACCCTAGACCCTAGACCCTAGACGCTAAACCCTAAACCCTAAACCCTAACTGGATTCCTGGAGGCAAGGACGCCGGAAGGTGTGAAGACCAGACGCCCTCCTCAGCGGCCCGTGAAGGTGCCCTGCCGGCAACACACCCCCAACCTCCC
Source organism: Symbiodinium natans (assembly GCA_905221605.1). Lineage (NCBI taxonomy): Eukaryota > Dinophyceae > Suessiales > Symbiodiniaceae > Symbiodinium > Symbiodinium natans. The sequence continues at coordinate 56,379 of CAJNDS010000424.1, forward strand.
CACCTGAAATATCTGAAAAAAGAAATCTCATATGGATGCTTACACACCCCTAAACCCTAGGCCCTAAACCCTAAACCCTAAATCCCAAACCCTAAACCCTAAACCCGTTTTTGTTCTCTGCCTCTCTTACTCTCTGTCTTCCTCGTTGGAGCTTCTTGGCTTTGATGCCCCCCCCGTGGTGCTAGGCGCGCCTCTCCTCAGCAGGAGCAGCGCCTGGCCCCGGCCCCTGAACCGCAGGGTTGGACACACGCTGTTGCTGTAGGGACTCATTTTTGGCGGTTTGGGGCCCAGAGGCCTTCCTTTTGTAAGGTTCGTTTAGGGTTTAGGGTGTAGGCTTTAGGGTGCTCTATGAAACCCCGAATACCTGAGCCGCAAGCAGTGGATGGGACGATGGAGAGAGGCCTTGAAGTAATCAGGGCATTGCCCTGCTTCTTCGCTTGGGAGTCTTGGGTTTCGGGTTCAGGGGTTAGGGGGTTTGCAGTCTAAGGTTTAGTCTTGGGGAGTCGGACCAAAAGGAGTCTTGGGAGCTCAGGGGTTTAGGGTTTAGTAAGTCTAGTCTTGGGGCCTTTCTTGTGAGTCTGACCCCAAGAGACAGCTGATGAACTGTGCTGAAGCCAAGGGCTCGAAATAACGGTTCATGTCATGCCATGCTTCCTGGAAGGAAGCTGTTCTTCACCTTGCAGAGTTCCAGGGGAGCAGCGTCCAAGGCGTCCGGGTCGGGGTGCTCCGCAATGTGGCCGCCAACTCGGCGGGCAAGAAGAGCTGCTGGCGCAGAGCCCTCCAGCTGCTGCCGTCTCATGGTGAGGCCGGCGCCAAGAATGCTCTGGTTGCCCATGGCATCGCCGTGGACTCGTGTGCCAGGGCGGCATCCTGGGCACGAGCCCTACAGATGCTCCAGTCCTGGGCCCTCCAGGGCCAGGAGGCCTCGCTTGTGGCGCTCGGGGCTGCGGCCCGAGGCCTTGCAGGCGACAGCTGCGACAGGTGGCGCCTGGCACAGCTCTTGGCCTCGGAGGCACCCAGCATCTTCGTCAGCAACGCGGTGCTGGCTGCGTGCTGCCGTGCGAGGCTGTTGCAGCAGAGCCTGCGGCTGCTCTCTGCGATGAAACAGGATGGACCAGAACCAGACGTGGCCAGCTACAACACCATGTTGGGCCTGTGCGCTGAGGAAGGTCATGTGGCAAAGGCAGGTGCCTTGTTGAGGGAAGCCAGACACCAGGGCCTGCAGGGCCTCTTGATGCACAACTTGGCCCTGAAGGCATCCCTCAGTGCTTCCTCTTGGGAACGTGCAGCAGGGCTGCTGCTGGGCATGTCGGTGGACCGAGTCGCAAGTGACGACATCTCCACGGGCACCGCGATTGCCTCATGCGCAAGGGGAAGACGCTGGCAGCTTTGCATCCGGCTGCTGCGGACCCTCCCCTTCCGGGAGTTGCCATGGCAGGCAACTCCAGGAAGGACGGTGGCTTTCAGCACAGCAGGATCTGCAGCCATCCAGGCGATGGCCTGGTCTTGCGCCCAAGATTTTCTGGACGACCTCCGCTGCAGCCATCTGCAAACCGACACAGATACTTTTGCAGCATTCTCCACGGCCTGCATGGCAGCTGCTGCGGGTGCCGCAGATGCGCAGGGAGGCCCTCGAAGCAGAAGGACCTGGAGGATCTGGCCCCTGGCAGCAGCACTGCTGTGCATCTGCAAGCAGCGACACGGCGTGGCTCCTGACACCTCGGTTGGGCCCGCCATTACCACCTTCAGCAGGTCGAGTCGGTGGCCGAAGGGCGTCCAGCTGCTTGCAGGCCTGAGGGCAAATGGGCTCCGGCCGCATCTGATCTGTTTCAACTCCGCCGCGATGAGCACCTGGCGTGCGGTTTCTTCCGCGCTCTCCGGCATGTGCGCGGGGGCCCTGAGGCCGGACGTGGCCTCCTGGAACGCGCTCTTAGTGGCCAACCCCTGGGAGCAAAGCACGCAGAGCCTTGAAGTCATGGCAGCTTTGCAGGTGGAGGTGGACCAGGTGGCCGTCAGCACCCGCCTGGGAGGCATGAACGCGGCGCCTTGGAGGAAATCCCTCGCGGCCCTCTGCCGGGCGTCCGCGGGCTCCGTTGACGGCATCCTGGCTGCCGTGCTCTTGCGCGGCTGCGCGGCCCGGCGCTCCTGGCAAGAGAGCTTGCAGCTACGGGCCTCATTGGAGTGGGGGGGCTCCGATCTCAGATCCGACGCAGGACCGAAGTTGTGCCGAAGCTCGAAGAATCGGGGAATGTAATTTAAGGACCTTAACAATTAGATTAGGGTTTTGGGGGTTATTGTAGCAATTATATTCATAAAGGGGCCATAAGGGCCATAAGGGAACTACCATTCGTAATTCTTCCGACCCCCACAGTTTGCGGAACGTACAGGGATGTTACATTGGGGATTTTTTAACTTTAAAAAACTAAGAAAAACCACATTTAACCCTAATTGGGTTTTTTAACGTCAAAAAGCCTTAAGTGAGACCTGGATCATGCTTCCCTTCGGCAGGACTGCAAGACGCGGCGCTGGCGGCGCTGCAGGACTGAGTAGTAGAGTCGACAACCTTAAACCCTAAACCCTAAACCCTAAACCCTTAACCCTTAACCCTTAACCCTAAACCCTAAACCCTAAGCCCTAAACCCTAGACCCTAAACCCTAAACCCTGTATTATCTTTTTTGCACAATCCCAACAGTTAACCTGCAGCTCCGCTATAGGATGCTGGACAACACATCCCCTCCCCCAACATTAAACCCCCCTAACTTCCTAATATTCAATACTCCCACGATACTTCTATTCTAGTACATAAGCGGGGACTTAATGAGGTGGGGGGTTTGTTTAGGGGGGGTTTCATGTTGGGGGGAGGGGATGAAGAGATGACTAAGAGGAGGGCTCCGCCTGGCAGCTGAGCTCCCACGCGCTCGGCGCCTTCGCGGCCCGGCGCCACGAGCCTGGGCCGATGGCGCTCAGCGCCGCCGTCACCGCCTGCGGCGCCACCGGGAGGTGGCGCGAGATGCTGGGGGCCTGCACGTGGCTCTGCGCCCACAGTGGGGGCCTGAGATGTCAGGCCGCGCCTTTGTTCAGAGAGTGGAGGAGTAAGTTAGAAGGAGGCGTGCCTCAGCTCATGGGTGCTAGTTGGAGGAGCCTTCCTTCATCAACTGTCACTGGGGTCGAAAAAATTTCTCTCGCAGAGCTTTGGGGATCTCGGCGTCTGCCTGCAACCTGTCGTCTCAGGTGGGGCCACGTCTGCGTCCTCCGAAGGTTTTGGGGCGCTGGCCTGCAGCTGAGCGTGTGTTCTGGTTGACACTGCTAGCCCAAACCCTACACCCCTACCCCCTAAACCCAAATGGTGCGGAGCCCCGTGGCGACACCCCGAACTCCCCAGCCCCACCTCCCCGGGCTTTTTCTAGGGTTTATCCATTCTATGCTCTCCAAGATCCCTGAATCCGGGAAGGTCCCCTTCAACTAGAATAGAGATCGCAGTACTGCCATAAGGAGTAGTCCTTCATCGAGGGGTGTTGGAGTGTCACCCTAGCCCTCTCAATCCTGAAAAACAACAAAGCCCTGAAGCTCCATGAGCCGAAACACTGTAGACACTGAAGCCCTGCAACCCTACACACCCTGCAGCCCCAAACCCTAAACCCCAAACCTCTAAACCCTAGAAACCCAAAACCCAGTAAACTCTGTAAACCCTAAACACTGCAAACCTGCAAAGCCTGTAACCCTTATGATGCTCTTATCGTGCCCCCTTACGATAATCCCTTTTCAGGACTGTCAGTATAAGGAGGAACATCCCAATGGAAACCCCGTAAACCCGAAAGCCCTAAAAACCTCTAAAGCCTTAAAGCCTTAAAGCCTTAAACCCTTAAACCCTTACAGCCTTAAACCCTTAAAGCCTTGAAGCCTTAAAGCCTTAAACCCTTAAACCCTTAAACTCCTGTAAAGCGTGAGGCCATAGGGCTCCGGAGCTGTGGGAGGTGGCAGTGGACCCTCCGATGCTTGCAGGAGCTGCAAGGCAAGGTTGTACAAATGCAGCTAGGGTTTGGGGTTTGGGGTTTGGGGTTTGGGGTTTGGGGTTTGGGGTTTGGGGTTTAGGGTTTAGGGTTTAGGGTTTGGGCTTCAGGGTTGAGGGTTTAGGGTTTAGGGTTTACTGTAGCTTTGAAAGATGTCTATGGCAGCCCTTCTGTGTCGAGGACAGCTTTTGTGATTCTTGTGTGTGTGGGGCAGGGGGGCATGGGGGCTTGCAACTTATCCTAACAGTTTAACATGCGCCAGAGAGGTAGAGGTGGTGGGGCTTCTGGGATTCTGGAGAGCTTTTGCAGGTTTCTAAAGCCTAAACCCTAAACCCTAAACCCCCCAAACTGTAAACCCTGAACCTTAACCCGTAGCCCTGAACCCTAAACCCTAGCCCTAAACCCGAAACCCTGCAAACCCCAAAGCCCTACGGCCCCAAAATCCCTCACAAGTCCCGCCTGGCCGTGAACCCTCTGATTAAACCCTCTGTCCCAGGGGGAGTATTTGAACAGTAACCCCATGAGAGGGTTTGGGGTTTAGGGTTTAGGGTTGGGGTTTATAGAAATTGTATAGGGTTTGGGTCCCAATAACGTTTTGACCGAAACGTTTTGGCCGAAAATTTTTTTGGAACCTACTTTTTGTTTTTGGGAAGAGGAGGGGGAGGGGGGGGATGAGGGGGTGGGAGAGGTTTAAGTAAATACTTGGAAAATTCAGCATGATGCCACATACAGTTTCAATTTATGTTGTCTTGAGGGTTTAGGGTTTAGGGCTTAGGGTTTGGGGGTTAGGGTTTAGGGTTTGGGGTCCAGAGTTAGGGTTTAGGGTTTAGGGAGTGCCCCCCCCCCCCCCCCCGCAGCCAGACCTCGATCGTTCTGTCCCGCTGCTGGCCACGTGCCACGCAGCCGCGGCCTGCGGTGAGAATGCCAGCCCATGGCTCGGTCGTTGAGTTGGGGTTTGGGTTTTAGGGTTTAGGGTTTAGGGTTTAAGGTTTTCAGGTTGCGAGGGCTTGTCCTTCCGCGTGTTGAGGGCTGACCTTAAAGCTTAGCTGGAGGGGCCTTTTTGCCAGGAACATAGGGGACTGGCCCCAAAAACGGTGGTGTGTGGGTGTTTGGAAGATACCTTACGGGGGAAAAACTGCCCTCAACCCTGCCGGCCCAGGCTTCCTGGAACTGCTGGAGTTCGCGCAGCAGTCGCAGTCACGGGCAACGGAGGCGTGGGAAGTCGGGGTGTTTGGGGTCCGGGGTTTGATTTTAGGGTTCAGGGTTTAGGGTTTGATTTTAGGGTTTAGGGTTTAGGGTTCAGGGTTTCAGGGTCCAGTGGTTTGGGGGTCTAGGGTAGCAGGGTGTAGGGTCTGGGTCTTCGGGGTCCAGGGGGGGTTGAGAGAGCTTTGGGGGTGTAGGGCTGCAAGTTGCAGGCCCTTTTTGGTCTTCGAAACGCTTGGAGCCCTGACATGCCAAAGCCCTACCCTAAGAACCCAAAAACATACCCTTTGTTTTGTAGTTGCTATGCTAGAACCCCTTTTCTATGCATCATTGAAGGAGTATATGAATGGTCAGTTCTCAAGCTACCCGGAACAGAAGGGACCGCCTTATAATCGTACCCCCCAAAAGGAGCCAGAATTTAGAGAAGTGACCCAATAAGCAGGTTTAGGGTTTAGGGTTTAGGGTTTAGGGTTTAGGGTTTAGGGTTTCCTGCCTCCCACAGGTGGTTCGCGAGTTTGCTGCCAGGGCGCAGAGTTTCGCGCTGGCACCCTGATGGGGGAAAACACGCGCTCGCAGCCGCGCGTGAAGTGGATGTCGGGTTTCTAAGGGTGGCTGTTGCCCCCCTCATACTTGAGACTTCGGAAAAAGCCGTCCTGGCCATACATGCTGGGCCCTTTCTACTACAACTGCCGGCCACGAAAAGGGACACAGACTTGAACCCTCCCCGCTGCCACCCCCTCCTGCACATGCGGCTTTGCAAGGTGCGGGCCCAGCTTCAAGGCTTTCTGATGCAAGACTTTCTGAGGCGGAAGGGGGCCCCAAGCGCCCAAAATTCCCAAGGACGCTTGCGTCGAATGTTGTTGTCTGCTTTTGAACCGCCCCTCTCCACGTGCCTTTGTACTTACGCT
>CAJNDS010000424.1:65000-85877 GCA_905221605.1 Symbiodinium natans
CTTAGACCCTAGACCCCAGACCCTAAACCCTAAACCCTAGTTGGGGTTGCTTCGTACCCATCTACCTCCAAGCAGAACAGTGAGACGCCCAGGTGGCAAACACTGCCCAGACCAGATGAGATGCCGGCAGCGAGCAGAGCAGGCACACCCCGAAGCCCAAGAGCCGAACCCCAAAGAACAAATCCCAAACCCCAAGCCCTAAACCCCAAACCCTAAACCCGAAACCCCAAAACCCAAACCCTAGACCCCAAACCCTAAACCCCAAACCCCAAACCCTAAACCCTAAACCCCAAATCCCCAAAATCCCTCTAAGCCCCTGGGCAGCCGTGCGCTGGCAAGGCGGCCTTTCGCCAGAGGTCCGAGGGCCCGGCGCCCTACATTCTGCAAGGCCGCTGCCCTTGGCTTTGTCATAGTGGGGAAGCATTTTACCTTTTTTCAGGGTACTTAAAACACAATAAGGAATGTACATTTAACAGCTCTAAAGCTATCCCAACCATGAATGAGTTGGCTTGGGGGGTGTTTCGAGAGCATTTCGGGTTTAGGCTTTGGGGTTGAGGGTTGCGGGTTTAGGGTTTGGGGTTTGTCGGGCCTCCAGGCTTTAGAGGGTTCATCAGTTTTATTTCATTTTTTTTGTTGGGGGGGGGGGGGGGGGGGGGGGGGGGGGGGGGGGCGGGCCAGGGTTTTTGCAGGGTTGTTGCGGCTCTTATGGTGTGTATATATATATGTATATATACAGAGAGAGAGAGAGAGAGAGAGAGAGAGAGAGAGTTTGTTTGTAGGGTGTGTAGTGTTGATCGGGTTCATTGGTTTCTAGGCTGCCTCTAGAGTTTGTTTTGTTTATGGTGTATAGGGTTGGTTGACGAAATTTACAGTGTTTCCAGTTGTATATATGGGCCAGCATAGGCGCACCGCCCCGGGTCCCCCCCCCCCCCCCCGGTGGTTCATGGTCTGTGGTTCATGGTTCAGGGTTTAGGGTTTAGATTGTAGAGTTCCGTATTTTCACTCTGACCCCCATTGGTTTACGGTGGGTTTAGAGTTTAGGGTTCAAGGTTTGGGGTAACGGTAGGTTTACGGTCTCCCCTCTCCCCCATGTGGTTCGTGCTGGGTTTACGGTTCAGGGTTAAAGCGGTTAAGGTTTCGGGTTTACCCTTCTCCCCCCTGTGGTTCAGTGGTGGGTTTAGGTTTTAGGGCTTAGGGTTCAGGGGTTTGGGGTTTAGGTTGAGGGTTTCTCTCTCCTCCTCCTGTGGTCCATGGTGTTTTTGGGGTTAAAGGCAGGGTTTCGGGGGATACCTGGGGTGGGGGGATACCATTTTTGGGGGGGGGGGTCGATTACGCGGAACGCGGGCGCATATAGAGTCCATTTGCAGACTGAAAGGGGGTTTATATACAGGGTTTCAAGGCTTAATGCTGTTTATGGATTTTAGTGATATTTGACAGGGGGCCTGGTTGGCTTGTAGGGCTTAAAAGCGGTTGAGGGTGGGTTTAGGGTTTTGGGTTTAGGGTTTCGGGTTTAGGGTTTAGGGTCTTAGGGTTTATTTAAGGTCTTGCCTGCACCAAAGGGCTCCCCGCACCTGTGCCAGGATGGAAGGATGGCGCACAAAGGCCCAACGTCGGCACATGGATGGTTGAGATGGTGCGCCCTGACGCTAACCCAAACCCACCAAACCCACCCCAAACCCTAAACCCTAAACCCTAAACCCTGAACCCTAAACCCTATACCCTAAACCCTAAACCCTAAGCCCTAAACCCTAAACTTTGGGTGCTGCAGCCATCTCGGATCTCTCCAACCAGGGCGCTCCTGCCCGGCAAAGAAGGCGAGGAGGGGGGGGGGGGGAAGCCACCTGTCAGGGCTCCACCCCAACCCTGAAGCCCTAAGCCCTAAGCCCTAAACCCTAAACCCTAAACCCCAAACCCCAAACCCCAAACCCTAAACCCTAAACCCTAAACCCTAAACCCTAAACCCTAAACCCTAAACCCTAAACCCTAAACCCTAAACCCTAAACCCTAACCCTAAACCCTAAACCCTAAACCCTAAACCTACCTTACATGCACCTTTCGGGTTTACGCAATGTAACAACACATGAACGTCTATGATTGCAGTTGCTGGGAGCCCTAAATGAGCTTCCACCTGCTTCTCTCATACCCTCAACCCCTCTGAACATGGGGGTGAATGCCATGAAACCCGGGTTTAGGGATTAGGGTTTAGGGTTTAGGGTTTAGGGATTAGGGTTTAGGGTTTAGGGTTTAGGGACCAGGGTTTAGGGTTTAGTGTTTCGGGTTCAGGGTTTAAAATGTCACGTCAGGCGCGCTTCGGCCAGCAGGATGGTCAGCAAAGAGTGGCTTCCCTCAGCTGCTGGTGGTTTCCGGGAGTTCGGGGGGCGTGAAACGCACGGAAACCCCCCCAAAACTGAATCCCAAATCCTTACAACCCTTAAAACCCCTAAACCCTAAACCCTACACCCTAAACAAGATCTTAAGTTAAACCCGAGTTTTCCCCCACCCCGCCCCCCCCCCCGCTTCAGGGTAGGCTGGATCCTGGCAACTTGTGGGTCGCAGCTTTGGGGCGGTTTTTTCGGTGGCTTTGGGTTTAGGGTTTAGGGTTTAGGGTTTAGGGTTTAGGGTTTAGGGTTTAGGGTTTAGGGTTTAGGGTTTAGGGTTTAGGGTTTAGGGTTTAGGGTTTAGGGCTTAGGGTTTAGGGTTTAGGGTTTAGGGATTCTAGGAAGGCCCTTTGGCGGGTTTCTTTTGATTCCTTATCGCTTATGGTAGATCAGAGTTCCCTAGACTATGGTCTCTTTGGGCCCCTGCTCCAATATGGGCCCTTAGGTTTAAGGGTGCCGTTGCTCACGGTGCCTAAGGAGAGTTCCAAGCAAGGTAGCAAGAAGCAAGGAAACGTTCAGCATGACAATTCTAGCACCCCTAAACCCTAAAATCTAAACCCCAAACCCCAAACCCTAAACCTTAAACCCTAAACCCTAAACCCTAAACCCTAAACCCTGAACCAAGCCGCACACGAGCCCTCCATGAGCCGAGGTTAAAGAAGGAGAGCTACAAGATCACGGGAGATCCCAAGAAGCCGGATGGCCCGCGAGCCCAGCTTTTTACCCTAAGCCCTAAAGCCCTAAAGCCCTAAAGCCTAAAGCCTAAAGCCTAAACCCTAAACCCTAAAGCCTAAAGCCTAAGCCCTAAACCCTGAACCCTAAACCCTAAACCCTAAGGCTTAAGCCCTAAACCCTAAACCCTAAACCCTAAAGCTAGGGTGCTCAGGATGTCCTCCTTCACGAAGCCTCGGTCGATTTCAGGATTTCCCGTGCTCTTGTATTCCCCCCTTTTTGGAATCTTCGAAGCTGTATACGTTGGGATGTTCCCTCTTAGACTAGCCGTCCTTCATAGGGATTCTAATAGGGGGGGGGGGGTGTACTAGAATCCCTATTAACCCACTCCCCTAAACCCTGAACCCTGAACCCCCCAAAGCACCCAAGTGGCAAGATCCCTAAGGGAGCCAGCACTGGAATTTAGGAGGATTGGCCGAGTCCTACGCAGAGCCTAAGACCCCAAACCTCTGTAAACTCCGAAACCCGCAAGGGCACCCCTTAAAGCACGGAACCCTAAAACCCTAAAATCCTAAACCCTAAAATCCTAAACCTAACCCTGAACCCGAAACCCCTCAAGACCCAAAACCCCCCAAACCCCTGAGCCCCCCCTAAAGGCGCCCCCAACTCCTTCGTGAAGATGACCTGCTCCCGGGCCAACTTCCGTGCAGCCGGGTGGAAGGCCCCTTACTTCAGGGTTTGAATGTGGCTTCTTGAGGTCCTCGGATGCAAGGTTCCATCCCTCCAAAAGACCTAAACCCCAAAGCCTGAACTCTAACCCAAAACCCTAAACCCTAAACCCTATCCTAGTCTGGGTAGGCTTGGGTGGTTTGGATCCCAAAGGTGTCAAGCGCCAGTTTTGGAGAAGTTTAAAGTTTTGAGAGCTGGGGGCCCCTTCTCCGTGCATGTTTTGAACCGGAGGATTGAGGGATTTTAGGGACTCACTCCCTACAAGGTTGTAGGCCCTTGGGATGCGGTATATTTTTCCTTATTGGGTTGAAGAGGATCATAGTCTGGAATGTTGTTTTAGAGGGATTTAGGGACTCACTCCCTACAATCTCCTGCCAGGAACCACTGAACAATTAGAATAGGGTTTGAGGGGGTTAGTCTAGTACTATTATAAAGGGGCCATAAGGGAACACTACTAGTATCACCCTAAACCCTAAGCCCTAAACCCTACACCCTAAACCCTCAACATCTATAGTAATTTTAACGCTACGCGACCCGCCTCGGCCCGGCCCAGCGCATCCGCGTGAGCATGGTGATTCCGCAGCGCCCAAGCCGCTAGACCCCAAGCAATAAGGGTTGGGTTTAGGGTTTAGGGTTCCGGGTTTATGGTTTATGGTTTCGGGTTTAGGGTTGAGGGTTGTTTTTTTTTGGGTTTAGGGTGCAAGCTTCAAGGTTGAGGGTTGAGACGATTCGGCAGGCCTCTGGTCCCGGCGAACCGTCTGCTTGCGGACCCTGGTTTCCTCGGGGGGGTACCCATTTTGAGGCAAGGGTTTTGGGTGTGGGGGGAGGATTTGGAGAAGTGTGCCTGTTCTCACAACCTATACACCTTCGGCCCGAGGCTTCGGCGGATTATTCCGACCCCTATGTCAAAACCGTAAAGCCGGCGGCCAGGACGATGACTTTGTGAAGCCGGTGATCACCATCGCCGCCCCGTGCCCCCTTGTCTTGCTGAGTGGGGGAAGTAGGGGAGTGGTGGAGTGCCGTTTAGGGTTTAGGGTTTAGGGGCATTATATTCCCTGATGTACCCCTTCGTGTAGTACGTGTAGTCACTCCCCCATGCTCCCCCCACTCCCCCTTCGAGCACTAGCCAGTTTGCCTTTTGTTTGGAAAGGACTCCTTGCACTGGGAAACCCTAAGCCCTAAGCCCTAAACCCTAAACCCTAAACCCTAAACCCTAAACCCTAAACCCTAAACCCTAAACCCTTTAAACCCTAAACCCTCAACTCATTTGCGGCAGCTTCTTCCTTGGCTTTTGCAGGTACAGCAATAGCATGCCTTGCAACAACCAGGCCGAATACGAGAGCGGCTTTTCTAAGGGTTTAGAGTTTATAGGGTTTAGGGTTTAGGGTTTAGGGCCAGTCTGCCAGGGTTCTAGCGCTTCGGGGTTCAGGGTTGCTACATGGGCGCGTGTGCCTCGTGAGCCACGTGAGCCTCGCGTGCCATGTGCATGACCAGCTTTCAGATACTAGTTTAAATGTTTTTGTTTGTGTATGTTGCTGTGGGTGGTTGGGGCACCGGTTGTTGATGCGGCTGCGAGCGTTTCTCATAGGGACGGTGGGACTTTGTACTTCCTATAGGCCGCACATCTAAACCCTAAACCCTAAACCCTAAACCCTAAACCCTAAACCCTAAACCCTAAACCCTAAACCCTAAACCCTAAACCCTAAACCCTAAACCCTAAACCCTAAACCCTAAACCCTAAGCCCTAAGCCCTAAGCCCTAAACCCTAAACCCTAAACCCTAAACCTCTCACAAACCGCATTCGGCTTGCCCGTTCAGTTCCGCGATTTGGCAGACATCCTGGCCGAAGAAGCCGGGGGCCAAGCTCAACCCAAAGAGCCCCCAATACTCCCTAAACCCTAAACCCTAAACCCTAAACCCTAAACCCTAAACCCTAAACCCTAGACCCTAAACCCTAAACCCTAAACCCTCCTAGGTAGGATAAGGGGGACCCTTCAAAAGGGGGGCCCTTCTTATCCCTCTTCTGGCTCTCTTAAACAGGGACCCTACTCAGAGGGTCTATATCCCCAAGGGTCCCACTAATCCTATCCCCTAAGTACCACTTGACTAAGAAGTACTACCCTTAAATCCTACGAAGGATCTCTTTGTAAATTAAGGTATCTTCCCCAAATTAAGGTATCTTCCCTAAGTTCAGGTATCTTCCCTAAATTAAGGTATCTTCCCAAAATTACGGTCTCTTCCCTAAATCAAGGGATATCGGGCTCTTTGGGAAGCTGCTGCGGAGTGAGCCCGGAAGTGCGGCAGGGAACGGACGGATTTGAAGATTGCGAGGCGCCCTCTGAGTTGTAGCAGCAGCAGATTTGTGGAGGTTTCCGAAATTCGGGGGGGTACCTTATTGGGGTCCTTATGGGGGTTTAGGGTTTAGGGTTTAGGGTTTAGGGTTTAGGGGGTTTAGGGGTACCTTATTGGGGTCCTTATTAACAGGGAATCCTACTATTTGTTTATTAGTATCATTATTTTTTCTACCGTAAACCCCCATGTCTTCCCGCAGCCATGCCTCTCTCCTCAAGCCCAAGGGCGCGCGCCTCAGCCAAAAGACACCTCCAAGAGCCCGAAGTCTCCCAAAAGCACTACTTCCCTGAAGCCCTACTTCCCCTCAGAACTCCCGTAAACCCTCAACCCTAAACCGTAAACCCTAAGCCCTAAGCCCTAAACCCTAAGCCCCAAACCCTCAACCCTAAACCCTACACCCTAACCCTAAACCCTAAACCCTACCTCAGAACCCTCAGCCTCCCTCATCCTCCCTGAAAGCAGACGTTCACAGTTCCGGCCATGGATCTGGGATGCCCATGACTCAAGAGGAGGGGTCGTGGGTGGAGCTGAAGCGAGGCGCGGCACGGGCGGAAAGAGTAAGGGTTTCAGGTTTGGGGTTTAGGGTTTGCGGTTTGGGGTTGAGGGTGGGGTTTAGGGTTTAGGGTTTGGGGTATGGGGGGTGAGGGTTTGGGGTTTAACCCCTAGAACCTAAACCCCCTCAACCCCTAACCTCTACAACCCTAGACCCCTTCAACCTTGGATCCCAGACCCCCCTGACCCCTAAAGCCTGAACCGAAAACTGAACCCCTAAACCCTAAACCCCCTAGCCCCCTAAACTCTACACCCCCTAACACCTAAAACCTAAACCCCCCAACCTCTAAACCCTCTAAACCCCCTAAACCCCCTACAACCCCCTAAACCCCCTAAATCCCCTAAACCCCCCACAACCCCCAAAACCCCCTACAACCCCCTAAAAATCCCCTACAACCCCCCTACAACCCCCTGCAACCCGGACTGGTAGAGGCCTGGGCATCGAGAGCAACGATTCCTTGGCCCCTGGAGCCCGCAAATTCTGAGCGTCTTTGGGCGCTTTAGGGCGGGGCTTTAGGGCTTTGGGGCTTTAGGGCTTTGAGGCTTGAGGGCTTGAGGGCTTTAGGGCTTTGGGGCTTGAGGGCTTGAGGGCTTTAGGGCTTTTAGGGCTTTTAGGGCTTTTAGGGCTTTTTAGGGCTCATTTAGGGGTCTAGAGGTGAATTGAAGGTTTTAGGGGTGTAGGGCTGTGGCTTTGAGGCTTTTGTGGCGGTCTTGTCGTTGTTGCTGGTTCCTCCCCCATGTTCGGAGGTCTGGGTTGCTTCAGGCTGTGCAGGGTTTTTGGGGTCTCGGAGTTGTAACCCTAAACCCTAAACCCTAAACCCTAAACCCTAAACCCTCAACCCTCAACCCTCAACCCTAAACCCTCAACCCTCAACCCTACACCCTACACCCTACACCCTAAACCCTAAATCTTATAAACAAACCCCAATCTCGAGCTGTGGTTTAGGGTTTAGGGTTTATCGGGTTCAGGGTTTAAAGTTTGTAGGCTTTACATGGTTTGGGGTTTAGGGCCTAGGGTTCTAGGGTTTAGGGTTTAGGGTTTAGGGTTTAGGGTTTAGGGTTTAGGGATCCCTAAGACCCAGGACAAGGTGCAGGATGACGTTCTGGATGCTTTCGAGCGCTGGCGCCGGACGGCCGAAGGGGAGCACCACGGTTTCAAGTACCGCTTGAAGACCATGCTCTTCTCGAGGCGGGCTGCGGGGAGTTTAGGGTTTAGGGTTTAGGGTTTAGGGTTGAGGGTTTAGGGTTGAGGGTTTAGGGCCCCGGATGGTTTGGGGGTTTAGAGTTGAGGCCCCACCCTTTCTGGTATCCTAAAGGGTCTAGGGGGTATTCTTCATCATGGAAATGGGGACCATAATTAAAGTCAACCCCCCCCCCCCCATGCTAGTAGTTTCCTAAACCCACCTTAAACCCTGAACCCTAAACCCTAAACCCTAAACCCTAAACCCTAAACCCTAAACCCTAAACCCTAAACCCTAAACCCTAAACCCTAAACCCTAAACCCTAAACCCTAAACCCCAGACCCATTCCATTCCAAGGCCCCCCAAATGATACTGTCGAGCAGTGTCCCGTAGCTCCGTTCCAGGCAGTCCGTGCGCGACCGTCCCGGCCTCAGTGGAACCCGGAAGCCTCCAGCTTCTGCTGAGCCCCAGGGGCTTGAGCTTCAGGGTTTAGGGTTTAGGGTTTAGGGTTTAGGGTTTAGGGTTTAGGGTTTAGTTGGCTTGAGAGGTAGCTTATAAACAGTTGCATGAGGGATGACAAGGTGACTCTGTTGGTCGTTGTTTGGGCTCCTGCCCTAGACCCTAAACCCTACACCCTAAACCCGAAACCCGAAACCCTAAACCCTAAACCCTGAACCCTGAACCCTGAACCCTAAACCCTAAACCCCAAACCCTAAACCCTAAACCCTAAACCCTAAACCCTAAACCCCAAACCCGAGCTTTTCTAGGATGTCCTCAGTGCCCACGATGAGGTTTAACGACGGCCATCCGCAGCGGCATTCCGTCCACTTTGCGTGGCACCGTCTGGCTCCCTTGGCTGCTATAAGCCCTACTTGGAGGGTCATGGGCTTTTTTCAGGTTTTAGGGTTTAGGGTTTAGGGTTTAGGGATACTTGGAGGTTCGTGGGTACTCATAACCGCAACTATAACTGCACTTGTAAGCCCCCTAAGTCCTCTAAGTAGGTTTAGGGCCCCCCTTGGCTGCTGCAAACCCTACCTGGAGCCGGAAAGGCTTTTGGGATATTTGGGATTCAGGGTTTTGCCTCAAGGCCTGCCTCGGGCTGAAGTTAGGGTTTTGGGTTTGCAGTTCAGGGGGGGGTACTTATAGCCTCCCAATGATAACTGTACTTGTAAGCCCCCTAAGTCCTCTGAGTAGGGTATGAGTAGACTTAGCATTGGGGTTATATGTACCCATGAAGCTCCAAGTAAACCTTATACACCGCATGAACCCAACAAACCAAATAAACCCAATAAACCCTGCCAACCCTACAAACCCTTTGAACCCATAAACCCCACAAAAGCCCTAGAAACCCTAGAAACCCCTCAACCCCTAAACCCCTAAACCCTAGACCCCCTGAGCTTAAACCGCAGTGTTGCCATCAGCGCTCACAAAATTCGGGTGCCTATATTGGGTGCTATGAGTAGAGTGTTCTCGCCTTAACCCTAAACCCTGAACCCTAAACTTAACCTACACCCTAACCCTAAACCTTATGATAAACCTGCACCCTAGCCCTAAACCCTAAACCTAAACCCTAAACCCTAAACCCCAAACCTAAACCTTATTTTGGGAACTACGGTACCCATCCCTTTTTCAGGTTTTTGTGCAGCGGCGGCTTGAGCAAGAGGCGGCAGAGCTCAAAAGCCTATGCAGACCTGGTGGCTTGGAAGCACACCTTGATTGAGGGTTCGGGGTTTAGGGTTTAGGGTTTAGGGTTTAGGGTTTAGGGTTTAGGGTTTAGGGTTTAGGGCTCAGGGCTTAGGGTTTAGGGTTTAGGGTTTAGGCATGTTTCGGGTTTAGGATGTTTAGGGTTTAGGAATGTACGCCTTTGCCACAAGTGAAGGGGGCCTAAACCCGAAGCCCTAAACCCTACGCCTACCATATCCCATACCCTATACCCTATACCTTATACCCTATACCCTATAGCCTTAAAGGTGCGGGAAGGACACCGTGCAAAGAACACGGTGGCCGCGCGAACCATCGCGAACGACCTCCCGCGGACTGGGTGCGAGCAAAACTTGATTCTTGGTAGTTTAGTGGTACCCTTCTCCGATTTTTTCGGTGCAAGGTTCCCTTGTAAAGGAACCACCCCTTGGGAGAGTAATAATACTAATGATCACAATAATAATGAAAGAGATAATACTAATCATGATCATAATACCAACAATAAATAACAATAATAATAATAATAATAATAATAATCATAATAATAATATCAATAATAATAATAATCATAATAGTAATAATATCAATAATAATAATAATTAATATATAATCATAATCATAATAGTAAAAATCTTGTTACAAGAGGGTTTCAAGGGCCATCCGAGGATCTCACCCTTGGAGAATGTGCTCCTCGCTTACGCAGCGCCCTGGCGCCGATGTGAGCAGAACTCTTTTTGGTCCTCTGCCCGGGGGAGCTGTGGCACACAGTTGTTGCGCGAAGCCCTAGAACCCCGAGATCCAAAGGTTTAGGGTTTAGGGTTTAGGGTTTAGGGTTTGGGGTTTAGGGTTTGGGGTTTAGGGTTTAGGGTTTAGGGTTTAGGGTTTAGGGCAGCCAAGCACCCTGCCCGCCAGGTGTGGAACCCGGTCATCGGGTACTGCCAATCCATGAACTTCATTGTTGCCACTTTCCTTCTGTGCCATGGCTTTGGTCTAAGATCTGTGGTGTGGTTTAGGGCTTAGGGCTTAGGGTTTAGGGTTTAGGGTTTAGGGTTAAGGGTTAAGGGCTTAGGGCTTAGGGCTTAGCGCTTAGGAGCCATGCTATGTCTTTGTTGCTGCGGGCCTCGCGCTTTGCGAGGAGTCCTTGCATACTCAGCCCGACTTCCCTTGACTGAGCGGTGGCCCCCCGAGGTACAGCTGCGAAGAGCATGCTTTCTGGATGCTGTGCAGCGTGATCGAGGAAATCATGCCAGCGGGCTACTACACCGAAGACCTTCGCGGGCTACGCTCCGCGCGGCCCTGAGAGTCCTTCGCTCTCTCTCTCTCCCTCTCTCTCTCTCTCTCTGTCTCTCTCTTTCTCTGATATAGGGGCCTCAAAAAATTAGAACGGGCTTTTTGCGGGGTTCTTATAGTAGAATTATATAGGGACAATAAGGGAATGCTAGTACGACCCCTATATTAGGTGATTCTTGTTTTTGTCTTTGGGGGGGGGAGCTGCGCTTGTGTCCTAGGATGGAAGCCTTGTGAGTCAGGACTTGCACGTTTTCAACTGGTGCATCGAGCAGTACCTGCCGCAGCTCCACCAGCACTTTTGCAGGACGGAAGCTCTTGTTTTTGGGGTTCATCTCTGTTCTCATTACATGCCAGCAGGGTCAGTAGAGTGCGGCTATTGTGCAGCCAATGTGAGCCCATGCCACAAGAACTCGGCAGGAACGCCATCGATGCGGCTCCGATTTTCATGAACTGGTTCCTCTGCTTGTTTGCGGCAGCCTCAGCTGCGGTGGTGGGCAGTGCAACCCTAAACCCTAAACCCTAAACCCTACACCCTAAACCCTAAACCCTAAACCCTAGACCCTAAACCCTAGTGCCATCGAAGTTAGCATCCACGCTCCGAGACTCCCAGGTCAACACACTGCCTCAGGAGCATGCGCACCGCGCCTTGGACTGCGTGCTGCACGAGGGTCACAAGGCGCTCTTCCGCATAGGACCCCGATCGAATGACATGGTTCATTTAAAAGGAGAGTTGTTTAGGGTTTAGGGTTTAGGGTTTAGGGTTTAGGGTTCAGGGTCTAGGGTTTGGGGTTTAGTGTTTAGGGTTTGCGGTACCCTGAATTTCCCTCCGAAAAATCAGCCCTTTCAGGGGTTGTGTGGGGGCCCCTGGTTCCCCAAGTTCTTGCTGCGAGCTCGTAAGTAGAGGTTTAGATTTAGTTTATTGGTGTCCTTTTATCTTCTGAAAGTCTCCGTTTCCCGAATTCCCAAGCCCTGACACCTAAACTCTCCAAACCCTAAACTCTCCAAACCCTAAACCCTAAACCCTAAGCCCTAAACCCTAAACCCTAAACCCTAAACCCTAAGCCCTAAGCCCTAAACCCTAAGCCCTAAACCCTAAACCCTGCGTACAGCGGCAGGACTTGGGATTCTCGCCCTGCGGCAGAAAGAGCTGCTCGGAACAAGCAACGTGGTCGAGGCTTTGGCGACCGAAGGTTATCATGTGGTTCTTAGGATGTTCCCCCTTGTACTAGCAGTCCATAATCGGGTACTATAATCCCGAGTGAGAACTGTCAGTACAAGGGGGGAACATCCCAAATTTGTTTCTTAGTAATACATCAAGGGTTAAGGTTTTGGATTGAGGGTTTAGGGTTGGGTGCTCTTGGCAGGCAACCCAGCAACTGGGTACCTTGCAAAGTCCCCTAAGCAAACCCTGAAACTACGGCTACACTGTGTGTGTGTGTGTGTGTGTGTGTCCTGGGCAGGCGTACTCGTTTCTTCGCCAGCCATTTGGAGAGGGCCACCGGGTGCCGAGTGATGAGTCTTAGTAGCAGAGTAGGCAACCTTTTGACCTTTTGGGGGGTAATATAATACCCTTATAATCCCAAAGGCTAACCTAACCCTAAACCCAAAACCCTACCCTCAACCCTAAACCCAAAACCCTCAACCCTCAACCCTCAACCCTAAACCCTAAACCTTAGGTACTGGACATCTAAGGAGCTGAGCTTCGTGGACATCTCGGCCAAGCAGATGCTTGACGCTGCATACGGCCCACTCTTCAAGAGCTTCAGGCAGCAGATGTCAGGGTTTAGGGTTTAGGGTTTAGGGTTTAGGGTTTAGGGTTTAGGGTGGGATGTTCCCCCCTATACTAGCAGTCCTTAATAGGGTACGGGGGAACATCCCAACCCTAAACCCTTAACCCTGAACCCTAAATTCTTAAAACCCTAAACCCGAAAACCCTCCAGGAACAGCAGGCATAGGCCCCTGTCATCCTTCACAGGGCTCACGAGATGACACTTATCGTGCTTGTCCCCGGAGTAGGAATTGATGGGTTTAGGGTTTAGGGTTTAGGGTTCAGGGTTCAGGGTTTTTAGGGTTTCGGGTTTAGGGTTTAGGGTGGCAGGTCGGCGCAGATCATGAAGATTCGTGAGATGTGCGTTGCGCGGGTGCAAGCAGAGGATGAGGAGGCCCACAGAGTTCGAGAGGTGAGTCATGCTGGGTTCCGTGAATAGGGTCCCTTTGGGAGGGTTTAGGGTTTAGGGTTTAGGGTTTAGGGTTTAGGGTTTAGGGTTTAGGGTTTAGGGTTTAGGGTTTAGGGTTTAGGGTTTGGGTTTAGGGTTTAGGGTTTAGGGTTTAGGGTTTAGGGTTTAGGGTTTAGGGTTTAGGGTTTAGGGTTTAGGGTTTAGGGTTTAGGGTTTAGGGTTTAGGGTTTAGGGTTTAGGGTTTAGGGATCATATTTGTTTTAGGGTGCCCAAAGTCATAAAAGGCATAGTCATGTAGAGAGCTGACCTCACTTCTCCTCTCTGTAAGTCACGGCTTTCATAGACGGGCAGAAGAACATGGCACACATTCCTGAGAGGCTGCCGCCAGAAAGAGGGCCTGGGCAGACCTCAACGCGAAGCCACAGGTGACTGAGGAGACCCTGCGCAATTTGTGGATGCCACCCTTCCAGCCAATATGAATGAAATTCAGCTAGACTGAGAAGTTGGTATGCTTTATATGCAAAATATGTGTATAATTCATAGCATAGATATTTAATATGTTAAGGGATGTCCCTGTGCCAAAATGCTTTGAACTGTCTACAGAAAAGTCCCGAAACCTCCCAATCGAATCCAGAAAGCCCCTTCTGAAACCCCAGGGCCTGCGCCGGGGGGGGACCTCTTCGCACGCCCAACGAAGGCTTAGGTTCAAGGCAGTTTTCTTGGCTTATTTGTTTTTGTGTTTTTCTTGGGGGAGTTAAGGGGTTTATTAGAGCGCTTAGTAGAATGTATGGGTTTTGGGGAAGTCCATGCACAGCGACCGGAGCCATGTCTTTGCCGCAGCTGGTGCTTCTGTTGCTCAATTTTTGGGGTAGCCCTAAACCTAAACTCTAGTTTCCCACTCACCACAGAGCAACACCACGAAATCATCATCTGTGCCTTTCGATGCCCCACCCTCCCCTTCCCCATAGGAACCTAATCCTTCAAGCTACATCCCATGATCCTAAACCCTAAACCCTAAACCCTAAACGCTAAACCCTAAACCCTAAACCCTAAACCCTAAACCCTAAACCCTAAACCCTAAACCCTAAACCCTAAACCCTAAACCCTACATGGCAAGCTGGGACCTTCGCAGCCTTCTCCTTTGCCTCGGCCGTGTGAGCCCATGATCGCCCTGAAGCGGAAGCAGCCGGAGCAGAGCTCCAACGGCCAGGCTGGGCGGCAGTTAGGGTTTAGGGTTTAGGGTTTAGGGTTCAGGGTTTAGGGTTTGGGGTTTCGGATTTAGGGTTTAGGGTTTGGGGTTTAGGGTTTAGGGTTTGGGGTTTAGGGGTTTGGGGTTTGGGGGTTTAGGGTTTAGGGTTTAGGGTCCAGGTTTGAGGAGTTGAGGAGCTGAGGAGTTCAGGGTCTAGGGCTGAGGAGTTGAGGGGTTGAGGGGTTGAGGGGCTGAGGGGTTGAGGGGTTGAGGGGTTCAGGGCTCAGAGGTTGCGGGTTCAGGGGTTTAGGGGTTCAGGGGTTCGGGGTCTAGGATTCGTAAGTACCCCTAAATCCGCAGTATGATCCCGAACCTTTTCCCTTTCGGCCTCATGATTCCTTAAATCCTCCAGGGCTTATGTAAGAGCTTTAGAAGCCCGGGGAGGCGCCGCTCAACAGGCCCCTGTGAGCCTTTCGAAGCACTATAAGCCTCATAGTATCTTTGCACATATGTACATCTATGTAAATACAATACACATATATATATATATATGTATATAATTATGTGTGTATGTATGTCTGTCTGTATGTATGTCTGTATGTATGTATGTATGTATGTATGTATGTATGTATGTATGTATGTATGTATGTATGTATGTATGTATGTCTACTTGTGGATATGTAAAATGTATTGCCCTGCAATAAGCAGTTCATCCTCCTGGGACGCGACGGCCGGAGCCGGCCGGTGGTGGACCGCGAGAGCGTGCATCGGGAGCTGGCGACCACGAAAGTGGGCCGCTGGGCTTGACATTCTTGTCTATTAAAGGGCTTAGGGTTTAGGGTTTAGGGTTAAACAAACTCCGTTTTTCAAGAGAGTTGAACCAGGGTATTGGGCTCGCAGGGTTTGGGGCTCGAATATTGGTTGGGAATGGTTTGGTTAAGGGTATAGGGTATAGGGTATAGGGTATAGGGTATGGGGTTTAGGGTTTAGGGTTTAGGGCTTAGGGCTGGTGGTTCTTGTGGTGTCGGGTTGGAGACGCACTGTTCACATGGCTTTGTCCTTGGAGCCCGCCGCAGGCTTCGGGAAGTACAAAAACCTGACGTTTCAGGAGGTTGCAGAGGAGGATGCCGATTACTGCAGTTGGGTTTTGTCGCAGGATGGTACCCTCAACATGCGGATGAACAGGCTGCAGGCCTTCCTCAGAAACCTTTCAAAATTGAAAGAGCTGCAAAGTGCACAGCAGAGCGCGCAGCAGAGCGCACAGCAGAGCGCACAGCAGAGCACGCTGCAGATCGCTCAGAAGAGCACGCAGCCAAGCACACAGCCGATGACACAGCCCATCGCACAGCCCATCGCGCAGCCAATCGCGCAGCCGATCGCACAGCCGATCACGCAGCCGATCGCGCAGCCGATCGCGCAGCCGAGCACGCCATCGTCAGGCGTTGTGCGAAGTGCAGCTGCCACAGCCCCTGCACATGCTCCAACGGCTCTCATTGCTCTCGAGGAAGGCATCAGATCTGAGGTCAGAACTGCAGCGAGGCCCTTGGCCCAAAGCTCGCAAGCGGTCGCTGTCGGCAAGCTGCTTTCCATGGGTTTCGCCGAGGCCGATGCTGAGGAGGCCCTGGCCAAGGTTGGAAACGACCTGGAGGCCGCCTTGGACATCCTCGTGTCCATCGAGGCCCCTGAGGCCCAGGCTCTTGAGGCCCAGGCCCCTGCGCCCCCTCCGCCGCCGAACCGCGTGCCTGCGGGCACGGTCCGAAGCCCAGCACTTCAGATGCTCCGCCAAGCCCCATCCCAGTCTTTGCCAAGGAAGATGCCTGAGCAAGCGATCTGTTGCGATGACAGCTCGGACAGTGATGTACAAATCGCCTTCGACTAGCGACGACTCTGCGCGAGCCGCATATGGGGGTTTCCGAAATTGGGGATACCTCATTGGGGTCCTTAGTTTTAAGGGAAACCTACTATTTGGGGGTCTATATTAGGGGTCCCTTACTTTCGTAACCCCCATATCGAGTGGGGGATAGCTCGGACACTGTACAGTGGGTGCGGCACCGGGAGCGCAGATGGAAGAAAGGAGAGCTAGCTCGGTGCACTGCAGACACTGGATGCGGGATCCCCCGAAACATAGCAGCAACCCAGCCAACACGCAGCAAAAACGAACCCCCTAAACCCTAAACCCTAAACCTAAGCCCTAAACCCTCAACCCTAAGCCCTAAAACCCAAACCCAAAAACATAAGAACAAAAACCTACAAATCCACAAGACAGGAGTCTCCACCATCTCCGCCTACATCGCCTGCGGTCAAGGGCTACCTCTCAGCAGGGCCCGAGGCTGGAGAGGTCGTATTCTAAACCCTAAGCCTTAAACCCTAAACCCTAATCCCTAAACCCTAAACCCTAAACCCTAAACCCTAAACCCTAAACCCAAACCCTAAATTTAAGAGCCTCCGGCTCAAGCCGCCGACCCCGCTGGAGCATAGTTGAGAGGTCTGAACCCGCTCGCATGGAAGATCATCCCAACCTGCTCGGCAGAGTTCTGTGAATCGTTTGGGGGGGGGTAGGGGGTAGCACAGGGGGTGGGGGGGGGGGGTTGGGGGTGGGGGGGGTTGGGGTGGGTGGGTGGGGGGGGGGGGTAGTGGCCACGAAAAAATTGTGCACCGACCCCCCCCACCCCCCCCCCCCCCCCCGCCCCCCCCCCCCCCACGTTTTGGGGGGGGTAAGGAGGGAAAGAGGGAGGTTTTCACCTCCTTTTCCCATCCAACACGCCGCCAGGGTCGGCGGACCCTAAACCCTAAACCCTAAACCCCAAACCCTAAACCCTGACACCCTAAACCCCTAAACCCCTAAACCCCTAAACCCCTAAACCCCTAAACCCCTAAACCCCTAAACCCCTAAACCCCTAAACCCCTAAACCCCTAAACCCTAAACCCTAAAACCCGAAACCCTCAACCCCTAAACCCTAAAACCGTAAAGCTCAAATCATCCTAATTCAACACGGGCTTCGAGTATCAGGGGTGTGAGAGCCCCTCAAGAGCCCAAAAATCCCTGGATCCTTGGGCAGGAACTCCGTAGTGCCGCCAAGGAGGAGAGGGCTTAAGGTTTAGGATTTAGGGCTTAGGGCTTAGGGTTTAGGGTTTAGGGTTTAGGGCTTGGGGGGGCGGGGGGGGGGGGGGGGAGGGCTTCGAAGGGTTAGGCTTTTTTGGGGACTGCGAGGGTTTGAGGGTTTCGGGGCTGAGGGTCCGTGGTTGAGGGCTTAGGGCTACTCCAGGTCTTAAGGGTTTTGCAAGAATTAGATGCTTTAGGGCAGGAGTCTTAGGGATGTGGGGGCTGCCAACCAGCCTGAAAGGGCTGAAAGCATCCCAAGGATGGGTTTCGGGGGTTGGTGGGTCTCGGGTTCCCCTAAACCCTAAACCCTAAACCCTAAACCCTAAACCCTAAACCCTAAACCCTAAACCCTAAACCCTAAACCCTAAACCCTAAACCCTAAACCCTAAACCCTAAACCCTAAACCCCAAACCCTAAACCCTAAACCCTAAACCCTACTTAGGGCGACGGCAGAGGCCCCACTCATCTTGGAGAGGTGCTGACAGGATGAAGAGACGAAGGGGTTCGGGGATTTCAAGACCCTTGAAGCCTTCTCTAGAAGCAACCAGAGGGGGGCTTGTTCCGAATGCCCTAAACCCGAAACCCTGCCCTAAACCCTAAACCCTAAACCCTCAACCCTGCCCTAAACCCTACACTCTCTAGACCCTAAACCCTCAACTCTAACACCCTTAGTGTTCCTTCTTTTTTGCGGGACTTTCGTGGTAGAGGACCCTTAGGCCCTAAACGCCGTTGAGGACCAACATTATTCAGGAACATACTTTCAACGAGACTAAATCCTTCGGAACCTGGAGGATTTCCCTACATCCTTCAGAGCCTGACCCCATAAAGCCTCCATAAAGCCCGACAAGAGCTATAAGCCCGATAACAACTCATAAACAATCCTATCACCCTGTAGGAAATTCTATATAAAACCCTATAGCAACCCGACAAAAACCCGATTAATCACCCCATACAAACCCTGTAAACGCCCTATGAAGAGCCTGTAAAACCCACCCATTCTGAATCAGCCCTATAGAAACCCCTAAACCCTAAACCCTAACCCGTAAACCCCTAAACCCTGAACCCTAAACCCTAAACCCTAAACCCTAAACCCTCAACCCTAACCCTAAACCCTAAACCCTAAACCCTAAACCCTAAACCCTGTTAAGAACACATGGAGGAGCTGCTTGAGCCCCCACGCAGCACACCCCGGGCAGCACAGGAGTCTGTGGAGGAGGCCTGGGTTGAGGGTTGAGGGGTTCAGGGTTCAGGGTTTAGGGTTTCGGGTTTAGGGTTTAGGGTTGCTAGGGCTTCGGGCCTTGGGCTGAAAAGGGTTCCCCTTGCGTCTTTGATGGACCGTGGGGTTGTTAGGAAGATCTGCAAAAAGACCGCCACACTGAAGGCACTGCCAAGTCCCCATGGTAGTCCGTGTCACCCTAAGCCCTAATCCCTAAACCCTAAAACCTAAACCCTGAACCCCACAACCCCGAAACCCCTCAACCCTCAACCCTCAGCCCTCAACCCTCAACCCTCAACCGCATTTGTTGCAGGTCATCCCTTGAAAAGTCGCCCCCCCCCCCCCCCCCCCCCCCCCCCTTCAGTGATGGGAATGGACTTTGCCCTACACGAGCGTTTTCCGAAAACAAATGTATTCAAATGGTTCATATGGGTAGAGGCATACGTGCATGCTGTCTCTGTCTCCGGCTCTGTCTCTGTCTCCGTCTCCGTCTTTGTCTCTGTCTCTGTCTCTGGCTCTCTCTCTCTCTCTCTCCCTCCCTCCCTCCCTCTCATCTCCCTCTCTCTCTCGTTCTCTCTGTCTCTCTCTCCCTCTCTTTCTCTTTCTCTCTCTGTCTCTCTCTGCCTCTCTCTCTCTCTCGCTCTCTCTCTTTCTCTTTTTTTTTTTTTTCATCTCCCTTTCTCTCTCTCTCTCTCTCTCTCTCTTTCTCTTTTGACCTGACAGCGCTTTATGAACAGTTTGCACAGAGGCTTCATTCAGGGGCTTCCAAGCCAGGAAGAGGTGGTGGAGCTCCCTCAGCCCTCAACCCTCAACAACCATCAAATCAACCCGAACCCTATAAACCCAATAAACCCTGTAGACCCCATAACACCCATAAAAACACCCTAAACCCTAAACCCTAAACCCTAAACCCTAAACCCTAAACCCTAAACCCTAAACCCCAAGCCCTAAACCCTAAACCCTAAACCCTAAACCCTAAACCCTAATGCAGGTTCAGTCCTGGCTCTCCTTCGTGCGCACGGGCAGCGCGCCCGAGATCGCCTCGCCCTGCCTCGAGAAGGGCAGCCCAATCCGATCGTCCCGGAAGGCCGTCACGACGACGGTCGCCGAGGCCAGGACATTTTTTCCGGGGCTTCGGGAGAAGGTTGCAATATAGTTTTTGCTGCAGATACGGTTTAGGGTTTAGGGTTTAGGGTTTAGGGTTTAGGGTTTAGGGTTTAGGGCTTGGGCTTTAGGGTTTAGGGTTTAGGGTCACGCTACTTCGGAGTTCTCACGCACCTTCGGGGGAAGCGGTCGCCGAGCCCAGGTTAGGCAGGCAACGCAAGTCACAACGCCGCTGGCAATGCCGGTGGCAACTGCTGTGGCAATGCCTGCGGCGCTGCCCGTGCCTCTACGACGACCGGTCGTGGTCAATCATCTGCCTCAAAAGTTCATGCCGTGCCCTTACCCGGCGAGGAGTGCACAGGCGACCTGGGGCCAAGTAGAGTCAGGGAAGGTTGGAGCTGTCGGTTTCGGAGCTTCCCCAAGTCCTGGCAGGCGGTGCCGCAGACCCGCGGGACGCCGGTCGGTGGCATCAAGTCGGTGCACATGATCCCAGGAGTCCCGGGACCGGCACTTCCAAGTCCCCGACCCACGGTGGTGGTGCACCATCTGCCAGTGGCCCGAGTTCTTGCACCCACTTCAAGCTACAGTCCGCTGGCTCAGGGCATGGGGGTGCAGGCATGGTCAGAGTATGTTAGAATGCTGCCCCTAAACCCTAAACCCTAAACCCTGGACCCTAAACCCTGGACCCTAAACCCTAAACCCTAAACCCTAAACCCTGAACCCTGAACCCTAAACCCTAAACCCTAAACCCTAAACCCTAAACCCTAAACCCTAAACCCTAAACCCTAAACCCTAAACCCTAAACTCTAAACCCTAAACCCTAAACCCTAAACTTGCATCCGCCTTGTGCCTCTGCTAGCAACTCCGAGGTCATGCCCGGGTGTGGACGACACCACAGCGCCTGCCAGTAGCATCTGGGTCTTGGAGTACTATACTTTAATACTTTTTTTGTGGTCTTGGGCTCCAATTATAGCTAATTATACCTTTTTTGGAGTACTATACTTTAATACTTTTTTTTGGTCTTGGGCTCCTATTATAGCAAATTATACCTAAAAAGTATATACTTTTTTTCCAGGGTCTACTCCAAAGCTAAGGCATCTTCATCCTTGGGCAGCACGCCCCTCGACTCCACTACTGCTGAGACCCTGGGGGGCGGTTCACGTGGTTTTTGATTCTCGAAACTTAAACCCTAAGCCCTAAACTCTATAAACTCTAAACCTCACCTCCCCCCCC
>CAJNDS010000424.1:85977-120977 GCA_905221605.1 Symbiodinium natans
ACCCTAAACCCTAAACCCTAAACCCTAAACCCTAAACCCTAAACCCTAAACCCTAAACCCTAAAAACCCTAACCCCGAAACCCTAACCCCTAAACCCTAAACCCTAAACCCTAAACCCTAAACCCTAAACCCTAAACCCTAAACCCTAAACCCTAAACCCTAAACCCTAAACCCTAACCCTAAATCCTAAACCCTAAACCCGAGGCCCAAGACCCTAAACCCTAAGCCCTAGGCCTTAAGACCGTAAACCCGAGGCCCTAAGACCGTAAACCCGAGGCCCTAAGCCCTAAACCCTAAGCCCTAAGCCCTAAGCCCAAAACCCTAAGACCACAGCCCATCAGGCCCTGGGCATGTCCCTGCCGGGCACCGCCGAAACCTCAGCGAGGAAGTTCTGGGCTTCTGGGGTTTAGGGTTTAGGGTTTTGGGGTTTAGGTTTGGGGATTAGGGTTAGGGTTTAGGGTTTAGGGTTTCGGGTTTAGGGTTCGGGTTTAGAGCACGTGTGAGCAGCGAAAGCAGATTGGGTCGGCGCACCCGGCCTCAGCAAGAGAATAGCTATGCAGTGACATGAGTGCAGATCTACATTGTGAGCTTTTTTTTCCCTGAAGCCCAAACGATAAGCGCAAAAAAGCCAGAAAGACTGACCCCGGAAGGTCCCGTAGTTTCGATCAACCCCTCCTGTTGATCAGCGATCCATTTGAGAGAAAGCGTTCGCTCCGCTCAAAAGCGACCAGGCCAGCACGCCGGCGGCGACACGAGATGACCCACGGTCTGTTACCGACCAGAAGCGGCAGGAGACTGGTTTAGGGTTTAGGAATACTAGGCAACTCCCTCGGCCCTAAACCCTAAACCCTAAACCCTAAACCCTAAACCCTAAACCCTAAACCCTAAACCCTAAACCCGCAACCATAAACCCTAAACCCTAAACCCTAAACCCGAAACCCTAAACCCAAAAGAGCCTGCCCATTTGGGGCGGCTTTGGGAGGACTGCGCTGCCGCGGTCGCAGCCTTGTTCTCCTTGGCAGAGAAGGGGCTGTCCGATCCTGAGTGCCTTACTCCCCCCTAAACCCGAAACCCGAAACCCTAAACCCTAAACCCTAAAACCTAGACCCTAATGGGGACTTTTTCGCATTAAGGGCTTCAGGGGGGATTTGATCTCAGGGGGCGTGTATGGTCGGGTCAACGCCCGAAGCTCGCCTCAAATGGTAACTGCGCTAGTCAAGCTTCAACTTCTGCCGGTTTAGGGTTTCGGGTGTAGGGTTTAGGGTTTAGGGCGAAATCCTGAACCCTAAACCCCTAAACCCGTAAAGCCCCTATGTCAAAACCCGACATCAACCCTGGCACCGTTGCAACCTGGTTGCATCCTGGCTCAAAGGGAAGCGCGCACACACCTACACAGTTGCTGCCTGGAGCTTTCAGCGCCGCGAAAGGATGGGCCACTCGGAAGCAACGAGAACTGGGAGGGTTGAGGGTTTAGGGTTTAGGGTTTAGGGTTTAGGGGTTTAGGGGCTTAGGGGCTTAGCGGCTTAGGGTTTAGGGTTTTAGGATTTAGGGTTTGGGTTTAGGGTTCAGGGTTTGGGGTTTAGGGTTTGGGGTTTAGGGTTTAGGGCTTAGGGGTTCCCTATTCAAACAGAATGGGTTGCATGACCTTGTATGAGGGTAGTCCTCTAAAGTTAGGGTCTTTTTTGGGGTCCTTGTTGCAAGGGTGCCGTACTAGATATAGGACCCAAAACCATACAGGCTCAGGGTTTAGGGTTTCGGGTGTAGGGTAGGAAGCCGTTATAGACAGGGTCCGGGTTGTATGAGGGGATGTGGGTACTCAATCCCTGAGTATCCGACCCAAGCACAGAAATCTCAAGCCCTAAACCGTAAACCCTAAAGCCTAAGCCCCAAGGATTGAACGCTGACGGGTTCTGAGAAGATGCGCAGCCTTACTCAGTGCGGGAAGGCACTAGCCCCTAAGCCGGATTCGTAGTTTCTCTGAATGCTCCAGGTAAGAAATCCCCAACAGGGCCTTGACAGGCCCTAAACCCTAAACCCTAAACCCTAAACCCTAAACCCTAAACCCTAAACCCTAAACCCTAAACCCGAAACCCGAAACCCCGAAACCCTCAACCCCAAACGCGGCGCTCAAGGCAAGTTCATCAAGGCTGGACGCGTGGTCGTGCTGCTCCAGGCGGGGCCCGAACCCTTAAACCCCAATGCGCTGTTTGCTTCAGAAGTCCACCCCCGCCTTCCAAGGGTTTAGGGTTTAGGGTTTAGGGTTTAGGGTTTAGGGTTTAGGGTTTAGGGTTTAGGGTTTAGGGTGGGGGGGGGGGGGGGGGGGGGGGGGTGGTGGTGATTCTTAAGCAAAATGGCCCCAAAGGAGTGCCTTAAAATGATACTTAGAGGTTTAAAGTGGGTTGTGTTTGTCAGAGGAATTTGAAGGGGGCATGTCTTTGGGTTTTCGTTGGGAAGCTATTTAGGGGTTTAGGGTTCAGGGGGTTTAGGGTTTGGGGGTTTTGGGGGGTTTGGGGTTTCGGGCTTCATGTTGGGGATTTCCCCGTCAGGCGAACAGTTAATAGGTTAATAGGGATCACAGTACCCCCTATTAGACTCCCTATATTCAGGACCGTTAGTTTTATCCCAAGTTTCATGGGTTCAGGGTGTTAGGGGGCTTCAGGTTTTGGGGTTTGAGGGTCTCAGAGTGTTTCTGGCTTGAAGAGAAACTCCTGCGCATCGAGTTCATTCTTTCTGGATGCGCAGAATCTCCTGATGCAAGAAATCCTGTGTTTACGCGCAAAGCTAGCATAGGTTTTAGGGTTTAGGGTTGAGGGTTAGGGTTGAGGGATTAGGGTTGAGGGTTTAGGGTTTAGGGTTGAGGGTTGAGGGTTTAAGGGTTTAGGGTTTAGGCTTTAGGTTTGAGGGTTAGCCCTGGATCCTAAACCCTTGATTTCCCTCACGCCTCCTCCTCGCAGGGCCGCTATGCTGGCAAGAAGGCGCCCGTGGGTTCTGGGTTGGAGGTTCAGGGGTTAGGCTTGGCCCCCAAGTATGGGGTTTAGGATTTAGGATTTAGGGTTTCGGGTTTAGGGTTTAGGGTTACCCAACCCTTACCCCCAGAAACTCTCAAGCAGAAGCAACAAGAGAAAGAATCAAGCAAGCTCCTAAACTCCCCAAGCGGAAGACAACGAACTCCAAAAGTCCCAAAAACGGAAAACGACACCTAGAGGAAAACAACCATTCTTGAACACCTAAGCCTCCGTCTCTCTCTCTTTTTTTGTTGTTTCTCTATCTCTCTCTCTCGCTCTTTTGCGCTGTCTCTCCCTCTCTCTTTGCGCTCTCTCGCTCGGAAGCACTTCTGCTATCCTAAGCCTAAACCAACCTTAGCCTCAACCGAAACCCAAAAGCCCCAAACCCCTAAACCTCGAACGCCAATCCCAGAACGTTTTAAACCCTAAACCCTTACCGCTAAACCCTAATTAAGCCCTAAACCTAAAAACCCTAAACCCTAAACACTCTTTCACACCCTAAACCCTAAACCCTAAAGCCCTGAACCCTAAAAACCCTAAACCGTGAAAACCCCAAACCCTAAATAACACAAAAAGCCCTAAACCCTAAAAACCCTAAACACCCTAAACACCCTAAAAACCCCAAAAACCCTAAAACCCTAAAACCCTAAAGCCCTAAAAAAGCCCAAAAACCCTAATCCCTAAACACCCCCAAAACCCTCAAGACCCTTAACCCCCGAAGGCCATTGTCGTGAAGACGAGCGACGATGGGTCGAAGGCCCCACCGCTGGTTCTGAGTAGAACATGTGGGAATTAGGGCCCTATATGTACCCTTTAAGGGACTATATTTTTGGGCCCTATATATACCCTTTAAGGGATGATATAGGGCCCTATATATACCCTTTAAGGGATTGTATAGGGTACCCTATACAGCATCATCGCTTAAAGGGCAATATATAGGTACCCGATGTACCCCCTTAACGGGTTTATATATATATATATATACATATATATATATATATACACATATATACATATATATGTATACATATACATATATATATATATATACATATATGTATATACATAGGACCCTAAGTCCTTCCTTCCCTACTAAGAACCAGCCTGAGGCCCGGCCCTTTGGGCACTGCCTGGTGGCGGGCATCGACCGTGCGCCCCTGAAGGTGACCAGGCCCGGGACCCCTTTGACACAGGGTTTAGGGTTTAGGGTTTAGGGTTTAGGGTTTAGGGTTTGGGGTTTAGGGTTTAGGGTTTAGGGTTTAGGGTTGAGGATGTCAACGGTTTAGGTTCAGGGTTAGGGTTTCAGATTCCGGGTCGTTTTGGAGGCGGCGCCGGGGTTGAAACTTGGGGCGGTGCCTGATATAGCCACGCATGAACCTCCAAGAAAGCGTTTTGAGGGTTTTAAGGGTTTAGGGCAAGAGCGGCTCTGCCCTAAACCCCAAACCCTAAGCCCTAAACCCTAAACCCTGAACCTGTTTGTGCTTCTACTCGTTGAGGTTTGATGCGGGGTTTTGGGTTGCACAGGCAACCGAAGGAGGAACACTGTCGTCGGAGTCGGAGATGTCTAGACTCAGAACCCAGGCATCCGAAGTCTAGTTTAGGGTTGACGGTTTAGGGCACCCAGGGTACCTTGATCTTCAGCCATCGACCGATTATGCCATGGCGCTAGCGTGCAAAACCGCAGCGTTTGGCAGGAAGATGTCCAAGAAGAAGATCACGAAGCGCACGAAGGTCAAGCTGGGACCTTGGCGCTGCCTTCCAAGGTTTTTCTTGCCCGCATTCTGACTCATTCTTCATTCTTCATAATTCGTTCATTGTTCTTTGTTCGTTGTTCTTTGTTCTTTGTTGATTGTTCTTTGTTCTTTGTTCTGTGCTCTTTGCTCTTTGCTCTTTGCTCTTTGCTCTTGGCTCTTTGCTCTTTGCTCTTTGCTCTTTGCTCTTTGCTCTTTGCTCTTTGCTCTTTGCTCTTTGCTCTTTGCTCTTTGCTCTTTGCTCTTTGCTCTTTGCTCTTTGCTCTTTGCTCTTTGCTCTTTGCTCTTTGCTCTTTGCTCTTTTCTTTGTTCTTTGTTCTTCATCTTTTCATTCTTTATTCTCTATTCTTGATTGTTATGCCTTGTTCTTTATCATTTGTTCTTTTGCATTCTCACTAGGCCTTGCCCTACGAGTGCCCCACCGGGCCCTGTAGGCCGCTAGATTCGCCTCTGCGTAGCTTCGTGCAGGTGATTTTGACTCGGGTGGGTTGCGGTCTGTAGAGAGAATTGCAGCTTCTGTGTGGTGCTGCTGCAAAGGCCTTTCACCAAGTATGTGAACTACAACCACATCATGCCGACCCGATACAATGTCCGATCCTTGGGGGGGGGGGGGGGGGGGTGTTCATTCAAGGCAGTTGCGCTTGACATGTCATTCAAGGCAGTTGCGCTTGACATGTCTTCAAACCGGGGCAGCGGCACAGGTGCCTGCCGAGCTGTCCCCATCCACCATCTGCACGGATGCGCAGATGGATACCCCGGATGGCCGCAAGGAAGCCAGGAAGTTTGCGAAGAGCCGCCATGCAGCATTGGCACGTCAGCATGTGACTGGACATGCTTGAATGGTACAGGACGGTTTCGTCTGCCCTGCGCCATGCGTAAGAAAGCAGTGGCAGTACCCACAGCAACAACGGCAGTGGCAGACAAAAGCAACAACATCTTTCAAAATTAACTTCCAAAGAAGAAAAAGACGAGGCCTGTTCCAGGAGAAGTTCCAGTCCCCGCCGCTTGACAAGTCGGGACGCCCCTCGAAGGACGGATACTTCGAGTCCCCGGACAAGGGTAAGCTATCATGAAGGAGAAGAATAGAGTTTTTATTTTTCATAGCTTAAATATGACTTCCTTCACTGCAGCCTTCAAAGCCCTGCTGCAGAGGACGTCCTCTACATGCGCAAGAAGCTCCGCTTCTAAGATGCGACCCGAAGCTGCTGTGGCCGTGTGCGGAGAAAGACCTGTTGGAACTGCCTGCTTCCATGTTAAGCAGCATTCTTCCCGGTTCTTAGTAGGGAATGAGGGAATGAGGGCCCCATATATACCCTTTTAGGGATTATGTAGGGCCCTCATTCCCTACTAAGAACCAGCCAGTATTGCAAGTGCGGCGTCTCTGGTGCAATTATGGGGGTTTACGCAAATAGGGGACCCCTAGATGTTTCACCCAAATAGTAGGATCCCCTTATAATACGGACCCCAAAAAGGTACCCCTAATGTTGGAAACCCCAGTATTGAAAGCAGAGTCAGGTCAGCAAGGAAGATCATCTGCAAGGAGGCCGGGCTGGCAGGGAGGCTGCACACAAACATCCGGCTCAGGCAGTTCGGCAAGGAACGTTCTTACACTGTAGAAGTGCGCCAAGAACCCACCTCAAAAGAAGAGAAGAAAGCGCCCGAAACTCCTTAACACCGCTAAGCCCTAAACCCTTTAAACCCAGAACCCTAGTCCCTCATCCCTAAACCCTAAACCCTAAACCCTAAACCCTAAACACTTTAAACCCAAAACCCTAATCCTAAACCCGGAACCTAAGGCCAGGTTGTCCCTTGTTAATGCGTAGCAAATTCTCGAGGCACTGGAGAATGCTGTGGCGATCGTCTATGCCTGGGCCTTGAAGTGCTTCCTTTTTGAGCTCAGGGGTGTAGGGCTTAGGGTGTTCTTCAGTTTAGGGTTTAG
This sequence comes from Symbiodinium natans, assembly GCA_905221605.1. Taxonomy (NCBI): domain Eukaryota; class Dinophyceae; order Suessiales; family Symbiodiniaceae; genus Symbiodinium; species Symbiodinium natans. The sequence goes on from CAJNDS010000424.1 coordinate 92,673, forward strand.
GGTTTAGGGTTTAGGGTGTAGGGTTTAGGTTGTGGCATGTCGAGATGCAGCGTTGAAGTAAGGTCAGGGTTTCCGGCGTCAGGACTGTTGGGTAGCGCTCGTGGGGCCAGAGAATCGGAGAGTCATGGTGACACAGAGACATGTTCTGAGACGATCTTTGTCGGGGCTTCAGAGGCGCTGGGCGGCAGCACAAATGCTGTGCTTCACATTCTTGCTATTGCCCACGAGGCCGCGATTAGGGCTTTCGGGGCTTCAGGATTTCGGGGCTTCAGGGTTTCTGCCTAAACCCTAAACCCTAAACCCTAAACCCTAAACCCTAAACCCTAAACCCTAAACCCTAAACCCTAAACCCTAAACCCTAAACCCTAAACCCTAAACCCTAAACCCTAAACCCTAACCTAAACCCTAAACCCTAAACCCTAAACCCTAAACCCTAAACCCTAAACCCTAAACCCTAAACCCTAAACCCTAAACCCTAAACCCTAAACCCTAAACCCTAAACCCTAAACCCTAAACCCTAAACCCTAAACCCTAAACCGTAGACCCTAAACCCTAAACCCTAAACCCTAAACCCTAAAACCCTAAAACCCTAAAAAACCAAGCCCTAAACCCTGTTGGCTTGTCAGCGGCTACCTGCAGGCTGGCATCCCGTCCGAAGAGTTCAACATTGAGGACCCTGGTGCCAGTGCCCTGGGGGTTTAGGGTTTAGGGTTTAGGGTTTAGGGTTCAGGGTTATGCCTTAAATCTAAAACCCTAAACCGGCTACACCCTCAACCCTGAGCGTTAAGCCCTGGCGAGGATATTCACCGCGTCGGCCAGCGGATCCCCCTGCTAGGGAACCTATCGCCGCACGGAAGGCCGAACTACTTGCGTTCGAAGTGTGGGTTTCCGAAATTAGGGGTACCTTATTCTTGGGGTCCTTATTTATTTGGGGGTCTATGTTAGGGGTCCCCTTTTTTCGTAAACCAAGGAGGTTTTGGGGTTTATTTAGCATGCGGGTAGGCAAGCGCCGTGCAGGCTTTTAGCGTTAGGGTTTGGGGTTTGGGAGCCAGGAGGGGACTTCGAGGTTTAGGGTTTAGGGTTTAGGGTTTAGGGTTTAGGATTCAGGGTTTAGGGTTTAGGGTTCGAGCTTGCAAGCGCCTCCGTCAGACCGTGCCGACGATACGGCGGTGCAAGCTTCTTCTTTTTGACCTCAAGCAGCCAGTGATATTCTTAGTGTTCCCGACAAGACTTATCAAGCTGCCTACGTTCTCGCTTGGCCTATCTCTGTTTACACTGCTTGCTTTGCGTGTGCTCTCTCTCTCTCTCTCTCTCCTCTCCGTCCCTGTCGGTCTTTCTGCACTCATTCTAGTGAAAGCTAGGCGAGAAATTCCACCAGCAAGATTCAAACCAGCCCCGAAACTTCGGTGGTTCTTACTGGGGAGTTGGGAGTTGGGAGTTGGAGAACCTCTAGAAAGGGCCTAGGGTTCCTTTCAGGGGGATACGGGGTACCTAACTCCCACACTCACTTCGTAGATGCATACTGTGAGGGGATGCCCTGCGGGCCTCCCTAAACCCTAAACCCTAAACCCTAAACCCTAAACCCTAAACCCTAAACCCTAAACCCTAAACCCTAAACCCTAAACCCTAAGCCCTAAGCCCTAAGCCCTAAACCCTAAACCCTAAACCCTAAACCCTAAACCCTAAACCCTAAACCCTAAACCCTAGACCCTAGACCCTAGACCCTAGACCCTAGACCCTAGACCCTAGACCCTAGACCCTAAACCCTCTGTTGCAGATACCACATGAGCGACCTCCACAAGATTGGGGGCGTGCCGGTGGTCCTCCGGGAGTCCACATTTGGGGGCTTACGAACTTAGGAGACCCCCGAAAAAATAAACACCACGTGAGGACCCCAATAAGGTAGCCCGAAGTCCCCCTCCCCCCCCCCCCCCACCCCACACACAAGGTCGCACTTTTTGCATGCGCTCAATAAGGTGACATGTGTTGGGAGGGTTGGGGGTTGGGAGGGGGGTTGAGGGGGTCGAGAGGCTCAGGGGTCGAAGGTTGAGGAGCTTGGCCTTGGGAGAGTTGAGGCTTTGGGTGGAGGTTTAGGGCTAGAGCCGGACTCAGCAACGGACCAAGAAAAGGACCTTCAGTCAATTTCTTGTGAAGCGCTTTCTTTTCTGAACCTTTGTTTGTTTGTTTTTGGGCCCCGAGCTCCTTCGCATTATTCCGGGTGACCTTATCAATAGTGGGGGGTGCTGTCTTCAATATGCAAGCTATGCATACTGGCCTGTAATGTTATTAAATCGGGAGCAACATTAGCCCCTAAACCGTCCATCACATTGCCATGCAACCTCTAATTTCAAGTTACCACCCGATTGGTGCAGACCCCAAGCTAAGTCTTCATGGCGCAACTGATGCTCAAGAGCTTGCAGCTTGGGATGTTCTCCCAACCGCAGTCCTCAATAGGATCATACTAGGGGATGCTATACTCCCTATTAAGGACTGTTAGTATCCTTGATAGGGATTACAGTAGGGCATACTATAGTCCCTATTAAGGACTGTTAGTAGATGAGGGAGGACATCCCAAGAGCCGCAGGAGTTGCTCGACGCGGGCCTCCTGCACGGCCAGTGCATGACTGTCACCGGAAGGACGCCAAATGGGTCCACAAGCCCTGTCGAGGAACCCTAAGCCCCAAACTTGGGATGTTCCCGCTTATACTAACCGTCCTTAAAAGGGATTCGAATACTATAATCCCTACTGAGGACTAAACCCTAAACCTTAAACCCTAAACCCTAAAACCTAAACCCACAACCCTAAACCCTAAACCCTAAGCCCTAAGCCCTAAACCGGTTAGTGCCAGTCAAGCTGCAGGACCATGGCCGAGAACTTGGCGGGCACCCCCGCGGCTCGGGACCTGACGGAGCCGAGGGGTTTAGGGTTTAGGGTTTAGGGTTTAGGGTTTAGGGTGTAGGGTTTAGGGTTTAGGGTTTAGGGTTCAGCGTTTTGGGTTTCGGGTTTAGGGTTTAGGGGCGTTCAGGGAGGGCTTAGTAGCTGAGTAAGGAACCTTTAACCTGAAAGGGTAACTTTTTTTGGCTCAGGGTACTCAGCAACTAGGAGGCTCTTCAGAGGCGTTGGGGCGTAGGGTTTCGGGGTCCAGGGAGTGTTGGGGCTTGGCGTTTTTTTGCGGTTTGGGGTTTTTGCGGGTTGTGGGGGGATTTTAGAGTTGGGCTTGCTTTCGGGATCGTTTTTCTATACCCCTTCCCCCCCAAAAGAAAAGAGGAAAGGGAAAAGAGACAAACAAAGAATGCGTGCTGGGGGCCTTGAGGCTCTTGTTGAGGGGGGTTTGGGTTTAGGGTTCAGGGTTTGGTTTGCTGAGATCTGAGAGCAGCACTATCCAGCAACTCAAGGCGATTCGAGCTAAGCGGCGGGTTTGGGGTTTGGGGTTTGGGGTTTGGGGTTTGGGGTTTGGGGTTTGGGGTTTAGGGTTTAGGGTTTAGGGAAAACCTACATTTCAGGAGGAATTAACTTTCAATGAACGGGTGTATCGCATAAACAATCAAGCTGTACGTAAGCAGCAGGCATAGCCATAGCCCAGAAAACGGTAGGCAAATAGAGGTCCAGAGGTCCATGGCGTAGTTGTCGGCATCCATACCTTCAACAAGCTTCTTACTACCAGGTTGTGGTATGGGGCCACTAATTATTCACTTCGTTCATCCTCATCTCAAAGTTAACCAATGTCAAGTCCATCCGGCCTGTTTCGGGTATGCGGCTAAGGATACTTCGCCGCAGGATTCTGTCGTGGTTTTAGGGATAGGGATTCTCTGGGACTTGGCAGGATTCGGCACTCCAGGGAGTCTCGGCGGATACCCAGTAGTGACACACGCACACTGCGGGAGTCTATACAGAATGGGAGGAGAGGAGAGTGGTTGACTTGAATCTAACAGCCCCACACCATCCGAGGATGGGGAGTTACCCATGAACCTTTACGTGAGGTTTAGGGTTCTCGTCGCGCCGCTGCTGAAGGTCGCGGCACTCGGGGTGCAAGACGTCGTCTATCCGGTTGCCAAGCCGCTTGCCGGGGCCCTCAGCCCTGAACCCGAACCCCTAAACCACCCGAATCCCCAATCGCTGAAGGATCTAGGGACTGCGTAGGCAACCTTTAACTTTAACCTTATTGGTTATATTGACTCTAACTTCATATAAGGTTGACCTCTTTTGGGCTAGGGTATTCAGCCCCGAAGAGGACGGAATATGGACCTCGGCAGTGCTGCTCGGCCGAGGCTCCGAAGGGAAACCACATCCTCGCCGGGCGCTCAGAAGCGATTAGGGTTTAGGGTTTAGGGTTTAGGGTGTAGGGTTTAGGGTTTAGGGTTTAGGGTTTAGGGTTTAGGGCTCAGAAGCGCCGCCCGAAGGTTTGCGAGAAGAAACTACTCTCCTACACCCCACGTCCTGCACCGAAGTCTTGCATCCACAGACCCTAAACCCCAAACCCTAAGCCTTAAACCCTCAACCCTCAACCCCAAGCCGGGGTGCATTGAGGTTCTGAAGGGGAACCTGGCAGAGTCGGCAGCGTGCCCGCCGAGTTTGTTCTTAGGGATCCAAGGTTAGGTCTTGAAGAGGGTTGTAGCGGTTTTGGGTTCAGGTCTTAGGATGTGGTGGGGCTTGAGGACTTTGGGGTTTAAGGTTGGGGTTTTATTTTTTTTGGGGTTTAAAAAGCTTGCGGGGTTTTAGGTACTTTCAGTTCTCGGTTTTTACGGTTTGAGGGTTTAGGGCTTGTTATATTAGAGTATTTTTCGGGCTTAGGGTTTCAGGCTTTAGGGCCACCGGGTTTTAGGGCTATCGGGCTTTAGGGCTTTCCCGCTTTCCCTCGAATCCTAAACCCTGCAATTGCCAGGTCTGCAAGCTCTCGGGCAAGACCGACATTGAGCTCACAGGTCGGTGACGTGGGCTTGGGGTTTAGGGTTTAGGGTTTAGGGTTTAGGGTTTAGGGTTTCTGGTTTAGGAGGGTTTAGGGTTTAGGGTTAGGGTGCCAAGCCTTGTTACTGCTTCAGGTCCCGCGCGGTGCTTTGAGGACGAGGCCGGCGCCCGCAGAACTTGTGTTGGTACTGTAGCTAGGTACTCGTAGGCCCTTGGGATATGGGGGGGAACCCGAATTTTGGGATCCCTGAAATAGACCCCTAAATAGTGGGATTCCCTTTTACTAAGGACACCCAATCCCCTTCTGTTGTATTTTCCCTTTTTTGGGGCTAAGCGCTGGAGTCGAGGGCATTGCGGCCTCGGGCTTTGGGCAGCCCAGGCCCTGAACCCAAAACGCTTTCAACTCCATCTTCAAAGCGCTGGACGCCCCTAAACCCTAAACCCTAAACCCTAAACCCTAAACCCTAAACCCTAAACCCCAAACCCCAAACCCTAAACCCTAAACCCTAAACCCTAAACCCTAAACCCTAAAACCCTAAACCCTAAACCCTAAACCCTAAACCCTAAACCCTAAACCCTAAACCCTAAACCCTAAACCCTAAACCCTAAACCCTAAACCCTAAACCCTAAACCCTAAACCCTAAACCCTAAACCCTAAACCCTAAACCCTAAACCCTAAACCCTAAACCCTAAACCCTAAACCCTAAAACCCTAAACCCTAAAACCCTAAACCCTAAAACCCCCTGATCCCAGGATGCGGCCTTCGAGGCGATCATGGCCGGTCGGATCCAGAAAGGGGCCCCTGGGCTTGGTGTCTTTTGTCTTTAGCTGAATAGGAACCCAAAAGGGGTTTTTAGGGTTTTTAGAGTTTTTAGGGTTTTTAGGGTTTTTAGGGTTTTTAGGGTTTTTAGGGTTTTTAGGGTTTTTAGGGTTTTTAGGGTTTTTAGGGTTTTTAGGGTGAATAGGAATTGGTGTTTTTGGTTGAAGATGAGTGGTAGAATTCTCTTTCTCCTTTATTCTCATGATGAGCGTTAGTAGAGATTTATTGATTCAGTTTTCTAGGGTTGAGGTTTTGTTTTCCTAGCTTTTTGAAGGTTTTTGTTTTGAAGTTTTGTAAGGTTTTTCGGGGGGGGGGGGGGGGTTTGAAGGTTTTTTCTGGAGATTCAAGGATGTTGTGAGGCTTCTGCGGCTTTTGCTTTGTTTTGTTGTTGTTTCAGGGTTTTCACTTGTTTTCCAAGTTGTTAAATGCTTGTAGGGCGTGGTTTTTTTAGGGGCTTGCCGGGCGGGTAGAATCGTGTAGAGTTCAAGGGTCGATGGTCCATGATGGTCCATGTGCCTTCAATGATCCACGCCCTAGAGCAAACACCCTACATCCTCAGTCCTAACAAGACCCTAATCTAAACCCTAAACCCTAAACCCTAAACCCTAAACCCTAAACCCTAAACCCTAAACCCTAAACCCTAAACCCTAAACCCTAAACCCTAAACCCTAAACCCTAAACCTCAAACCCTAAACCCTAAACCCTAAACCCTAAACCCTAAACCCAAAACCCAAAACCCAAAGAAGCCTCAGAGGATGTCCTGGTCATCCGCTACGAGGGCCCCAAGGGCTCCCCTGGCATGCCGGAGGCCAGGTTCCGTGGGGCCCGAACACCCCAAACCTAGCGGGTTTAGGGTTTAGGGTTTCGGGTTTAGGGATTAAGGAAGAGGGGTTTAGGGTTTAGGGTTTAGGGTTTAGGGTTTCGGGTTTCGGTTTTCGGGTTTAGGGTCTAGGGTTCAGGGTTTAGGGTTTAGGGTTTAGGGTTTAGGGAAGAGGGGTTTAGGGTTTAGGGCTTAGGGGTTTAGGGTGGCACATGTAGTTGATGCCCAACTGAAGCCCGGCTCGGCCGAAGGGCTCGCGCGGCTGATTCCGATGATGCTCATGATGCTCCTCGCCTCGGCGACTCCTGCGAGATGCTCATGCGCTTGAGGGTTTAGGGTTTAGGGTTTGGGGTTTAGGGTTTAGGGTATAGGGTTTAGGGTGTCCGCCGGGCTGGGACCAGCCAAAAAGCAAGGAAGACAGGGGCGAGAAGCCAGGGCAGCAAGAGCGCCCAGTGAGACGCAGAAGAGCCCGACGAGCAAGTAGGAGCAGCTCGAGGATTCGCATCCACAAGGCTCACAAGAGGTCCTGAACGCTTAACACACGAACCGACCCCCTGAATCCAAACCCCTCCCCCAATCCCAAATCCTCTGAACCCTCACCCCCAGCCCTCCGCACTCCTTTGATTTCACAACCCCGGCCAAAAAAAACCCTCAAACCTCACAGCGGCCCTCAACCCCCTGCCCACCCCAAACCCCTCAACCCCTCAACCCTTCAACCCCCTCAACCCCCTCAACCCCCTAAACCCCCTAAACCCCCTAAACCCCCTAAACCCCCTAAACCCCCTAAACCCGCTAAACCCGCTAAACCCCCTAAACCCCTTAAACCCTCTAAACCCCCTAAACCCCCAAAACAACCCCCTAAACAACCCCCTGAACCCCCCAAAACAACCCCCTAAACAACCCCTAAACCCCCTAAACAACCCCGTAAACCCCCTAAACCCCCCTAAAACCCTTAAAACCCCTAAAACCCCTAAAACCCCTTGAACCCCCTGAACCCCCTGAACCCCCTGAACCCCCTGAACCCCCTGAACCCCCTGAACCCCCTGAACCCTCTCAAACCCGCTGAGCCCGCTGAACCCCCTAAGCCCCCTAAACACCCTAAACCCCCTAAACACCCTAAACCCCCTAAACCCCCTAAACCTCCTAAACCCCCTAAACCCCCTAAGCCCTAAAACCCCCTAAACCCCAAACCCCCTAAACCCTAAACCCTAAACCCCTAAACCCCTAAACCCCTAAAACCCCTAAAACCCCTAAAGCCCCTAAAACCCCTAAAACCCCTAAAACCCCTAAACCCCAAACCCGCTAAACCCCTAAAACCCCTAAAACCCCTAAAACCCCTAAAACCCCTAAAACCCCTAAAACCCCTAAACCCCTAAACCCCTAAACCCCTAAACCCCTAAACCCCTAAGCCCCTAAGCCCCTAAACCCTAAACCCCTAAACCCCTAAAACCCCTAAAACCCCTAAAACCCCTAAAACCCCTAAAACCCCTAAAACCCCTAAACCCCTAAACCCCTAAACCCCTAAACCCCTAAACCCCTAAGCCCCTAAGCCCCTAAACCCTAAACCCCTAAACCCCTAAAACCCTAAACCCTAAACCCTAAACCTGGGCCAGATGCTCAGCCCTGGCTCCGCCCTGGTGGGCTCGGGGCTCGGCAAAGATGTGGCCCTGGTCACGGACGGCCGCTTCAGGCCCGGGGAGGGCTTCTGGATATTTAGGGGTTTAGGGTTTAAGGGTTCCGGGTTTAGGGTTTAGGATGTTCGGGGTTTAGGGTTTGCTTTAGGGTTTAGGGTCTAGGATATGTAGGGGTTTATCGGGGTTGAGGGGTTTAGGGTTTAGGGGTTTAGGGTGTAGGGTTTCGGGGTGTAGCGTATGTACATGTGTCTATATGTCTATCTGTACGTATGTGTGTAGAACCCTCAAACTCCCCTAAAAACCCTCGATCCCTCCGAGCTTCTCAAAAGCCCCTCAGGACCCTGAAGAGCCCCATCCTCACAAGTTTCTTGAAGATGCACATTAAAGAGGACGTGTTTGTTCTACGTACATACATACGTACATACATACATACGGACCTACCTGCCTACCTACCTACCTACCTACCTACCTACAGTCGACATAACATCCAAAACCCAAAGCAATGCAGCACCAAAGGGGTCAAGCCTCGATGTCCCAAACCAGTCTTCACAACGCCCCAACCCCCAGAGCAATGCAGCACCAAAGGGGTCAAGCCTCGATGTCCCAAACCAGTCGACCTAACACCCGAAACCCAAAGCAATGCAGCACCAAAGCGGGTCAAGCCTCGATGTCCCAAACCACTCTTCACAATGCTTAAACCCCGAAAGCAATGCAGCACCAAAGGGGTCAAGCCTCGATGTCCCAAACCAGTCGACATAACATCCAAAACCCAAAGCAATGCAGCACCAAAGGGGGTCAAGCCTCGATGTCCCAAACCAGTCTTCACAACGCCCCAACCCGCGGAGCAATGCAGCACCAAAGGGGGTCAAGCCTCGATGTCCCAAGCCAGTCTTCACAACGCCCCAACCCCCAGAGCAATGCAGCACCAAAGGCGTCAAGCCTCGATGTCCCAAACCAGTCTTCACAACGCCCAAACCCCAGAGCAATGCAGCACCAAAGGGGTCAAGCCTCGATGTCCCAAACCAGTCTTCACAACGCCCAAACCCCCAGAGCAATGCAGCACCAAAGGGGTCAAGCCTCGATGTCCCAAACCAGTCGACATAACACCCAAAACCCAAAGCAATGCAGCACCAAAGGGGTCAAGCCTCGATGTCCCAAACCACTCTTCACAATGCTTAAACCCCGAGAGCAATGCAGCACCAAAGGGGTCAAGCCTCGATGTCCCAAACCAGTCGACATAACATCCAAAACCCAAAGCAATGCAACACCAATGGGGTCAAGCCTCGATGTCCCAAGCCAGTCTTCACAACGCCCCAACCCCCAGAGCAATGCTGCACCAAAGGGGTCAAGCCTCGATGTCCCAAACCAGTCGACATAACATCCAAAACCCAAAGCAATGCAACACCAATGGGGTCAAGCCTCGATGTCCCAAGCCAGTCTTCACAACGCCCCAACCCGCGGAGCAATGCTGCACCAAAGGGGTCAAGCCTCGATGTCCCAAACCAGTCGACATAACATCCAAAACCCAAAGCAATGCAACACCAATGGGGTCAAGCCTCGATGTCCCAAGCCAGTCTTCACAACGCCCCAACCCCCAGAGCAATGCTGCACCAAAGGGGTCAAGCCTCGATGTCCCAAACCAGTCGACATAACATCCAAAACCCAAAGCAATGCAACACCAATGGGGTCAAGCCTCGATGTCCCAAGCCAGTCTTCACAACGCCCCAACCCCCAGAGCAATGCTGCACCAAAGGGGTCAAGCCTCGATGTCCCAAACCAGTCGACATAACATCCAAAACCCAAAGCAATGCAACACCAATGGGGTCAAGCCTCGATGTCCCAAGCCAGTCTTCACAACGCCCCAACCCGCGGAGCAATGCTGCACCAAAGGGGTCAAGCCTCGATGTCCCAAACCAGTCGACATAACATCCAAAACCCAAAGCAATGCAACACCAATGGGGTCAAGCCTCGATGTCCCAAGCCAGTCTTCACAACGCCCCAACCCCCAGAGCAATGCTGCACCAAAGGGGTCAAGCCTCGATGTCCCAAACCAGTCGACATAACATCCAAAACCCAAAGCAATGCAACACCAATGGGGTCAAGCCTCGATGTCCCAAGCCAGTCTTCACAACGCCCCAACCCCCAGAGCAATGCTGCACCAAAGGGGTCAAGCCTCGATGTCCCAAATCAGTCGACATAACATCCAAAACCCAAAGCAATGCAGCACCAACGGGGCCAAGCCTCGATGTCCCGGCACATAGTTAGAGTGTGTAGGCAGGGTGTAGAGGTTTGGAGGTTTAGGGGCTCAGGGCTTTAGGGTCTAGAGTCTAGGGTTTGGGGCGGATCACAGCAGCAGTTGTCAAGCGTCTTGCCTGTTCGCAGTGGCGCTTCGCACGGCATCATGGTGGGCCACGTCACCCCGGAGGCCAGTGATCTCTTTTGTCCTATCCTGAGCCCTAACCCTGCCCACCTTCTAACCCGTGTCAGGCCCAAACCCGAAACCCTTTCCTTAGACCCCGGACCCTCAGCTGACGTGAGGGGCCGCATTAAGACGGGGAAAGGGACCATCATTATGACAACTGACTGCATCTTTGCTTCCTGGTACGTAGTTATGGACTCAGGTTCTGGAGGGGTCCCTTAAAGGGTGAAAACAAAAGAGGGGAAATACACGGTACCAAAGTCCCCAAACCCTAAACCCTATAGCCTACTGTAGGCCTTGGTGCAATATAGGGGTCGGAATGACTACTAGTAGTATTCCCTTATGGTTCCTTTATCATTCTACTATAACAACCCCGCCCGCCCCGCCCCCGCCCCCCCCCCCCCCCCCCCCCCCAAAAAAAAAAATTAAAAAGGTAAAAAAAGGAACAAACAAGTAAATAAATACATACACATACATATAGATATATATATATATATAAATGTTATTTTTTCATTATTAAAGCCCCTAAGCCCTAATAAGCCCTAAGCCCTCAGCCCATGGTGTGAGGCGGCTGCTGGTGGCCCAATTGGGCTGCTGGTGGAAGGTGACATGGTGACCGTGCCGCAGCCTCGCCAAGCCACGGGACATGTAGGACTTGAAGCTGAGATGTCGGAGCTAATGGTTTAGGGTTTAGGGTTTCGGGTTTAGGGTTTATTCTTTTATGAAACCCCCGACGAAAATAAAATTGAAAACTATCTAAATCAGATTTTGCTAAACCAGTGGCCCCTAGATTTCCCTTGAGGTCCCTTATCAGGGCTCCGGGTATCTGACCGCGGGTGTCCTCAAAGACTTGGATGAATGACTCACTCCTTTCAATGGGTTTCATTCACACACTTGTTCTAATGGTATTTCCAACGCTGCAAACCTTTCCAAATGATGGAAAAAGGGAGGGAATAATAAGAACACAGTACAAAGACCATGATATGACCGTTAAGGTGATTCAATGTTTCAATTCTGGGGCGCTCACTTATTTCTTGCTCGCTCGATTTTTCAATTACAAGCCCGTGGAACATTGTAAATGCTCGAAGGGCCAATAACCCCTACTTCACGTAAAAGCCTCCGTCAAGTATAGATCATTCATTTGCGCATTAGTGTAGGAAATACATGTAATGCGTGAAGAGAACGAACTGATGATGGGAAAATACTATGTATCAAGGGCTACAAGCGAAGATAGCACGTAGATTCCTCTAAGCTTCATGCACGCGCACTTCTGATTTGGGTAATAATTCACTTTATCTTCAAATTTCAGGGTTTTTGCATTGCATGCGCCCTTTGATGAATGTGGAAGAAATGTGAACCTTCGCACGCACTGCAACACACGCCTTGCGTGGTGGTGTGCGCGGAACGTAAGACACACCCCAAACCTTACAAGCCCGATAAACCCTGATTCCCACAAACCCTAAGCCCTACAAACCCTAAACCCCTTAAGCCCCATAAATCCACAAGCCCTATAAGCCTCAAACCCTAAACCCTAAACCCTAAACCCTAAACCCTAAACCCTAAACCCTAAACCCTAAACCCTAAACCCTAAACCCTAAACCCTAAGCCCTAAACCCTAAACCCTAAACCCTAAACCCTAAACCTTAAACGACCGTAGAAGCCCCCCAAGCCGGTCCGCGGCGCTCCAAGGCGACCGGCGGCAAGGGAGCTCTCCGTGGCCCTCTCGGAGGAGGTGCCGAACAGGGTTTAGGGTTTAGGGTTTAGGGTTTGGGGTTTAGGGTTTAGGGTTTAGGGTTTGGGGTTTAGGGTTTAGGGTTTAGGGTTTAGGCTATAGGCTTTGGGCTTTAGGGTTTGGGGTTTGGGGTTGAGGCTTTAGGGTTTGGGGTTTAGGGTTTAGGGTTTGGGGAGGCAGGGTTTTTTTGGGGCCTGAGGGGTTGTGGGGCTTTCGTGTTTTTAGGGGCTTTGGGGTTCTTTGGGTTTTCGGGTTCAGGGGTTTTAGGGTTTTAGGGCTTTAGGGTTGCGGGCTGCAGGTTTTAGAGTTTTAGGATTTTTTCGGGGGTTGGGTTTACCGATTAGGGTTTAGAAGATCTATAGAGGAGTTACGGTTTTAGGGTTTAGGGTTGAGGTGTGTATAGATGAGCAGTGCGTTCGTTTCAGAATCAGGGTAGGTTTAGGGTAGGAAGACCTTGCTCGACCCCAAAACAATCTAAGCCGGAGGACGTTGAAATATTCTCCTTCTCAGGTTGTGAGGTTCAGACTACATGGAAACCCTAAACCCTAAACCCTAAACCCTAAACCCTAAACCCTAAACCCTAAACCCTAAACCCTAAACCCTAAACCCTAAACCCTAAACCCTAAACCCTAAACCCTAAACCCTAAACCCTAAACCCTAACAGAATCCCAGGGAACTCCTGAGCCACGGCCCCAAACCCCCAGCCCTCACTCCGCGCCCCAGCAAGGAGCTGGCGAAACGACGGGCGGAGTGGCGGCCACCTGCCGCGAAGCCCGACCCTCACGGGCGTCCCCTGTGCAGGTTGAGGGTTTGGGGTTTAGGGTTTAGGTTTTAGGGTTTAGGGTTTGGGGAAAAGAGGACTTAGGGCTTATGGGGTTGGTTTATAGGGATTACAGAGACCTATGTGCAGGTTGAGGTTTTGGGTATTAAGCAGGACTGAAGGCGTTGTTTCATAGCGGCTCTAGGCGTTTAGGGTTAACTCGGAACCGTAAACCGGTTTAGGGCTTCGGGTTTAGGGTTTTGGGTTTAGGGCTTTGGGTTTAGGGTGGGACCTAAACCCCGAGTTGTGTGTGTTTTTTTTTGTTTTTGCGCTGGGGTTCCATGACAGGATCTTGGGTTCATGGGTTGAATCGATTTCCCCTCTCAAAGTAGATATTCTCCATTTGGGGGTGGTTCAAAGGGAACAGGAGAATCCTTCCCAAAAAGGGAACCTACCTTCTTTTTGCTTTGGGGACAGGTGGTGTGAACAAGTACCATATACCACAGATAGAAGCGTAGTTCTCTACATTAGGGTCCCTTTGGCGGTCTCTTTTAAGGGTGCCGTACTATATGTAGGACCCTTCCCAGAAACAACTACACATAGTGGATCGTTTTTGCTGTTCGTAGTTTGGGGGGGGTCAAATTTGGGGCGAGGGATTAGGGTTGCAGGGTTGTAGGGTGCAGGTTCTCAAGGTAAAAGGCTTTTGGGACGGCAGCCTGCAACCCTAAACCCTAAACCCTAAACCCTACGCCCTAAACCCACTCAAAGCAGGCAAGGCACCACGGGGGTCTTGGCCAAGTACGCTGCGCAGGCCGGTTGAGACACTCGGGGCTTTAGGCTTTAGGGTTTGGGGGCTTTAGGGTTTAGTGTTTGGGGGTTTAGGGTTTAGGGTTTGGGTTTGGGGGTTTAGGGTTTAGGGTTTGGGTTTGGGTTTGGGGGTTTAGGGTTTAGGGTTTAGGGTTTTAGGGTGTAGGGTTTTAGGGTTTAGGGTTTTAGGGTGTAGGGTTTTAGGGTTTAGGGTTGTAGGGTTTAGGGTTTTAGGGTTTATGGTTTTAAGGTTTAGGGGTTTAGGGTTTAGGGTCTAGTTTTAGGGTTTAAGGGTTTAGCGTAGTTTTGGGATTTAGGTGTATTTTGAAGGGCTTTGGCTGGTTAGAGGTTTCTTTGGGCTTTGGGTTCGGGCTTGTTGAGGGGTTTAGGGCGCAGCTTGTTTTGTCAGAGGTGGTTGGGGGTTAGGACTTGTTTTTGTAGCTTCTGCATGCTGGGAATTTCGGGGCAGGGGCGGGGGAGCGGATGAAAGGATGTTTCTTGTCCCTTCCGTGTACTTAAGATACTTAAGGGACCTTAGGGTTTAGGGGTTAGGGTTTAGGGTTTTAGGGATTGTGCATGCAGTGGCTCTGTCACTTAAAGCTGCCTTAAGCTGCTTAAGCATATAGCACCCCCCCCCCCCCCCCCCAGCCCCTCAAACCCTAAACCCTAAACCCCAAAACCCAAAACCCTAAGCCCTAAACCCTAAACCCGAAACCCAAAACCCAAAACCATAAGCCCTAAACCCTAAACCCGAAACCCTAAACCCCAAACCCAAAACCCTAAACCCCAAACCCCAAACCCCAAACCCAAAACCCAAAACCCTCATCGCTTGCTGAAGGTCAGGTCTGCCCACGTTGGGGCAACGACCTCCTGAGATCGCCTGGGTCGAAGCCGCTGTCTCTACCACGCAGCCGCTTAGGATTTAGGGTTTAGGGTTTAGGGTTTAGGGTTTGTTGCTTAGATTCAAGGGCTCAAGCTTCGGGATTTGGGACAAGGGTTTAGATTCAAGGGTTTGTTTGCCTCAGCCTCAATTCGGCCCCTTAACCCTTGATCCTAAGCCCTAAACCCTAAACCAAACCCTAAACCCCTTAAACCCGTTAAACCCCAAACCCTAGACCCTGAAGCCTAACTCTAAACCCTAAACCCTAAACCCTAAAACCCTAAAACCCTAAAACCCTAAAACCCTAAAACCCTAAAACCCTAAAACCCTAAAACCCTAAAATCCTAAACCCTAAACCCTAAACCCTAAACCCTAAACCCTAAACCCTAATAGGTGGGCACAGAAAGGCTTCACAAGCCGAGCAAGGGCAGCGTGCCCCGGTTGTTCCTGAGTGTCCAAAGTGACCTCAGAGTATCCCCTGCTGACAATGATTCAGCTATGTTAGGGTTCAGGGTTTAGGGTTTAGGGTTTGGGGTTTAGGGTTTAGGGTTTAGGGCTTAGGATCAAGGGTTTAGGTTTAGGACCGTGAAGCTTGAGCCCCCGCCAGAGCTCTAGCACCGGTATGATCCGATCCATGAAAAAGGCTCGCACGTGCATGGGGGTGTTGATCTGCTTTCTGGCTGGCACCCCAAACAACGAAGGAAGATAGATACCATACTCCATGGAAACATAAAGGGGGCCATGATTTAGATCAATTGCCAATGTAACCGCCCTTGCGCAGTGATACGTTTGGTCGCAGTATGTCGCAGTTAGCTTCGAAACAAGCCCGTTGAGCACTGAGATACCGCGCAAAGCAGCTGTGTGCCAAGAGCCTGCATGTGCCCGCAAAACTTGGCCACGGTCCACTGCTGCACACGTCAGGGATCTTATGTCAGCCCATACAACATGAGTATGTGTTGCCGCAGGAGTGAACATGCCTGCTTTCGCCGAGCACAGACCTGATGTCAAGCCACCCTCGCGTGGATGAAAGCCCCCAAAGACCCAACACCCCTTCATTGAGGAACATACCTTAAATCATACTATTCAGGATCCCTTTGTGATTTTCGGTATATGTCTCAATTAAGGAAGATACCTTTAAATCACATTAAGGATCCCTTGATAATTTTAGTTAAGGGGTGTGTTGGGCTCTTCGCGCTTCCGCAGGTACATCGTGTCCATCTGAACGATCCGAAGCTGCACCACCTCGACTTCGCCTGCTTCCGCGTTCCTCCCGGCTGGGGAGCCGAGGATCCTATGGCAGCTTGGGTTTAGGGTTTAGGGTTTAGGGTTTGGGGTTTAGGTTAGGGTTCAGGGTTTAGGGTTTAGGGTTTGGGGTTTGGGGTTTAGGGTTTAGGGTTTGAGCATCCCCCAACCAGGGGGGGGGGGGGGTACTGGGGCCATAAGCAGGCAGTTTCTGAAGTACCCGGAGCCAGGGGCTTCAATGGACTTCCCCTTAGGGAGGCGTGTGAGGCAGAAAGCCCACACACAAAAAACCCTGCACTCCGCAAACTTTGCACCCGGCAGCCCTGGGCAACACCCTCTTCCCAAAACCCCGAACCCCACTTGAAGGTTCATGGGTGCTTATAACCCCAATTCTAAGTCTACTTACAGCCTACTTGGAGAAACTTAGGGGGCTTATAGGTACAGTTATAATTGGGGTTATAAGTACCCATGAACCTCTCAACCTTCACCTCGACTTCCAAGTCAATCACCCAAACCCCAGAAGTCCTGCATCCAAACCCCACCCTGAATCTGAAGCCCTGAACCCGGTAGACCCTAAACCCTAAACCCTAAACCCTAAACCCTAAACCCTAAACCCTAAACCCTAAACCCTAAACCCTAAACCCTAAACCCTAAACCCTAAACCCTAAACCCTAAACCCCTGTAAGCCCTGTGAGGCGAGCAGGAACCCAGGCGGGCATTCATCCTCTTGGCCGTCCACTGTGCTTCTCGTGCACTTGTACTTCCTACATGGGCCCAGAGTTGGGGTTTAGGGTTTAGGGTTCAGGGTTCGAACTTAGGTTTAGGATTGGGCTTCTAGAGGTATCTTGCAAGTATTGCGATTGACTGCATGAAGCCCTCAACCCTGAGGCCCCAAACATCCCCAACCATGCTCAGTTACCCTAAACCCGAAACCCTAAACCCCAAACCCCAAACCCCAAACCGCAGCTTGGCCGGTCCTGCCAGATCGCAAGCTCTAAGGAAGACATGGCCCATGGCCGGCGCACTAAATGCGTACAGGGTAAGAGCCACAGGTCAAGATGCTGAGGATTTTTAGGACTCAGACATGAGGGGTTTAGGGTTTAGGGTTTAGGGTTTAGGGTTTAGGGTTTAGGGTGATTCTAGAGGGGTTTAGGGGTTAGGGGTTTTGCTGACTTAGGACTCAGCTGAGGGGTTCAGGGCTTTAGGGTCTCGGGGTTCAGGGTCTAGGGGTGTTTTGCTGCTTTAGGAATCAGGGCCCCAATGTCGACGCCTATGTCCCTGGCTCTTGGGCGGATGACGCCGCGCACTGCCAAGGCCCAGGCCCCTTTGAGGTGTCAGAGTTGCAACTGTTATCCGACTAGGTGCTGGCCAGGTTCTGCGCGGTAGGTGCATGAGTATTGTGAGGCTGTAGGCATAGAAAGTTGCGGAAAAGCCTACGAGCTCAGAGCATCGGGGGGGAAGTGAGGCCCGGCGAGAAGAAGCAGGAGCATGAAAATCTCACCGGTGTCTAGCTGGTATGGCGAGAGCAGGGAGTAGCATTGGGTTCGTGCCAGGCGAGTTCGCCGCGCCCGGGCCCTACGCTCAACGAGCCGGTCACGCAGGTTGGGGGTAACCCTAAACCCTAAACCCTAAACCCTAAACCCTAAACCCTAAACCCTAAACCCTAAACCCTAAACCCTAAACCCTAAACCCTAAACCCTAAACCCTAAACCCTAAACCCTAGCTCCAACGGTGCAGGGAGCCAAGCGCGCGGCTTGGACTCCCTCCCCGGCCGAGGAGCGCGCCGTGTCCGTGCTTCAATGGTTGGGGACGGCAGGGTCCCTAAAAGGGTTTGGGGTTGAGGGTTTCGGGGTTTCGGGTTTAGGGTTTAGGGTTTAGGGTTTAGGGTTTAGGGTTCAGGGTTTAGGGTTTAGGGTCTCGGGTTTAGGGTTTAGGGTTTGGGTACCCCGTTTATACCCCAAATAGAATAGAATCCCCTTAAAGGGACCCCCCAAGAGGGTACCCCCTATGTTCGGAAACCTTAGGGTTTAGGGGCCATACCGCAACATAAATGGCTGAGATCACGGCTGCCTCCTGCGAGGACGAGGAGGGAGACTCGCATCGCAGCGCCTCCTCGCGCACGGCTTCCCCGGAGGAAGTGACCACCACGGCGGCCGCATCGGCTCTGGCGCCCGGTCGCGCAGAGCCCGTGGCCAGGGATGCCCGCCGGGCCCAGCTGCGTGTGGAGCCCGTTGCGAGGCCCGCGCCCGTGAGCTGATGGCACTGTGCCGCGAATGAAGTCTGTAATTGAAGATGAACTGTTTGCAGCAGGATCTGCCCCACTAAAGCTAGAGATGTCAGAAACCTTTGAGTGAGAAGTGTTTGGGGAATCGAAGAGGCTGGGGATTCTCTTAAGGGCGGAGTCGTGCCAGTGACATGTCCAGGATCGAGTTGGGTAGTTCGATCGCATGCAGTCGTGACATTCACGGCTACACTGCTACAGGCGAAGCCTTCGCCGGTCAGTATGTCTGACAATAGCGAGAGCGGGGTATTCTTGCAACCTTGTCACTACTTTCCAACCCGCCCCTTGTCCTTCCAACCCACCCCTGGCCGCTTCAATGAACAGCTGCATCAGAAGCTCAGATAATCAGCCCCTGTAAACAAGTCAACCGAAACTTGCGACATCCACGACAGCCCAAAAGCCATATAAATCGAGAGGAGTTATGCGAGAAAGCCACCCTCCCCCAAACCCACTAGCAACCCCAAAGCCCCTAGTCGCACGAGCGTCATGCCATCTCTGATGTGTCTGAAGGCCTCTGGAGCGACCTGCGGCCAAAGTCTCCTTCCGTCCGCCCGAGCGACAGCCTGTAAGGTCGGCGCCAGTTTGTACTCGTCTAGGGCCTAGGGTTTAACTACTATTTTCTTAAAGCCCCCCCCCAAAAAGTAAAAAACTATACTATATATCGCTTCCAAGGGAAATTGTTTAAGTGTTTTTTTTCTGGGGGCGGGGGGGTTCTTAAGCAAGTATAAACATCTCTCAAGGCCCCAAGCGCGAAACCCCAACATCGCGAAGTGCCGCGAGGTCGAGCCCCGCGGCTCCCTCGACGGGCCGGCCGGTCGTGGCCCCCTCGGTAGACGCCGCGGAGGCCTGTGCTAAGGGGTTGTGTGTGGGTTTAGAGTTTCTGTATGCTGGGTACCTTTAAGCATCGAACCCCTTTACAAAAAGTATACCAATGGAGAGCAAGATCGCATGTGAGTAGCTCGTACACTAAACCCTAAACCCTAAACCCTAAACCCTAAACCCTAAACCCTAAACCCTAAACCCTAAACCCTAAACCCTAAATCTTGGGTCCTTGTCTCGGTGTGTCTGTGGACATGGAGAGCGTGTGCACGCAGCCAGCCGGGCCCCGCAAGCTCTTAAAGGAAGGATGGACCTTCAGTCAACCCTAAGCCCCAAAAGGGGTTTAGGGTTTAGGGTTTAGGGTTTAGGGTTTAGGATTTAGGGTTTAGGGTTTAGGGTTTAGGGTTTAGGGTGCCCTATATGTTCTTGCAAGACCCTCTGTGCCCAAACCCTGAACTCTGAATCCTCAACTCCAAACCCTCAAATCCGGAACGAACCTCGAGCCCCTAAACGCGGTATGTCCTAAACCCTGAACCCTAAACCCTAAACCCTGAACCCTGAACCCTAAACCCTAATCCCAAAACCCTAAACCCTAAACCCTAAACCCCTTCGACCCCAAAGCTTGCGCTCCTTTCCCAGGATGCAGAGAGGCCCTTGCGCCTGCGCATACAGAGCCTGGAGACCAGGGTGGAGGTCGGGGGCGTAGTGGGACTTAGGGCGTTTGGGGGTGTGGGGTTAAGGGTTTAGGTTTTAGGGTTGGGGGTTTAGGTTTTATGGGCTTCGGGTTTAGGGGTTTAGGGTTAGCAGTTTCGGGGTGAGCGTGTGTAGGCCTGTGCAGCCCAGTGAGTTGCATGAGACGTGAGAGTGAGCCTATCGCGCGCCTTTGGCAAGACCATGGAGAATCACATCAAGCGCCTGGAGGCCCGGCGCATGTTGTCTTGCACTTGGCGCTTTGTTAGCGGAAGGGATGCCCCGATGCCCTTTTGCCACTTCGACTCGATGAGATTTGGGGGTTTACGAACATACGGGACCCCAATATAGACCCCGAAATAGTAGGGTTCCCTTAGAAAAGGGACCCCAATAAGGTACCCCTAAAGTCGTAAACCCCCACGTGTCCGATCACCTCCATCCTACCCAGCGTGTGCAGGCAAAGCTGAGCCGCGAGCTGGGCGCCCCAGAAAGTTTTGTAGCGTTGCTGGGGTTGCCGCATGTAACCAGGGTTTACTACTATTTCCTGAAGAACCCCCCCAAAATTGACAAAATAGTAATCCCTAGTCTAAGGAAAAGTGTTTTTTTTTTTTGAGGGGGGGGAGGTTCTTACTTAAGCAATTTGTGGTTTAGGCTTTAGGTTTCGGGTTTTAAGGGTAAGCCGAGGCTCGAGGACTGCCGGAAGACCCAGGCGGCGCAGGCTGCGCAGGCCTCGCAGGCCTCGCAGGAGGTGCAACTGGAGTGGACGGAACGCACCCTATAAACTCGAAACCCTACTGTAAACCTTAACCCTAAACTAAAAAAGCCTAAGCCCTAAACCCTAAACCCTAAACGCTAAACTCCTAAAGCCTAAGCCCTAAACCCTTAAGCCTAAACCCTAAACCCTAAACCCCTAAAGCCTAGAACCCTAGAACCCTATAGAACCCTATAGAACCCTATAGAACCCTACAGAACCCTACAGAACCCTACAGAACCCTAGAACCCTACAGAACCCTACAGAACCCTACAGAACCCTACAGAACCCTACAGAACCCTACAGAACCCTACAACCCTATAGAACCCTAGAACCCTATAGAACCCTAGAACCCTATAGAACCCTAGAACCCTATAGAACCCTAGAACCCTATAGAACCCTAGAACCCTAGAACCCTATAGAACCCTAGAACCATATAGAACCCTAAACCCTAAACCCTAAACCCTAAACCCTAAACCCTAAACCCTAAACCCTAAACCCTAAACCCTAAACCCTAAACCCTAAACCCTAAACCCTAAACCCTAAACCCTAAACCCTAAACCCTAAACCCTAAACCCTAAACCCTGAAACCCTGAACCCTGAACCCTGAACCCTGAACCCTGAACCCTGAACCCCTGAACCCTGAACCCTGAACCCTGAACCCTAACCCTAAACCCTAAACCCTAAACCCTAAACCCTAAACCCTAAACCCTAAACCCTAAACCCTAAACCCTAAAACCCTAAAACCCTAAAACCCTAAAACCCAAAACCCTAAACCCCTAAAGCCTAGAACCCTAGAACCCTAGAAGTGTAGAACCCTATAGAACCCTAGAACCCTAGAACCCTAGAACCTAGAAACCCTAAACCCTAGAACCCTAAATCCTAAACCCTAAACCCTAAACCCCAAACCGGCCCAAACCTTAAACCCTAAACCCTGAACCCTAAACCCTAAACCGTTTCGAAGCCTTCCCCCCAGGAGGTGTGGGACGAGATGTCGGCGAGGCTCCGCTTGGAGGCTACCCGCGGATGCGGAAAGACAGCAGGGTTTAGGGTTTAGGGTTTAGGGTTTAGGTTTTAGGCTTTAGGGTTTAGGGTTCTATCAGGTAGGCATGTTCCCCCGTGTACTAACAGTCCTAAATGGGGATTATAATAGAGGGTACTAGAATCCCTTTGAAGGACCCTTAGTATAAGGGGGTACATCCCAAGTGGGAATTCGTACTTGTATCTACTACTTGCTGAAGAACCCCCCCCCAAAGATAGAAAGAAAGTAGTCCCCTTATTCCCCTTATGACGAAGAATGTCTTTTTCTTTTTTTGGAGGGGGGGTGTGTGTGTGCTTAAGCAACAGTAGACATCGAAGTATCAACGCTATAATGCTTGCCAGTCTGATTCTGATCGTACGAAAACAATAATTATAATATATATATATATACATACTAAATAAACAATAAACAAATAAATATAAACAAATAGATAAATATAAATCAATATGTATATATATATATATACATATATATATATATATACTAGTATTAACAGTAGGAATGGTCCCCCACCCTCTCCCTGTAAAGCAAAACTCGCTCTGTTCCGCGAGGTGGCGACGCAGGCTGCCCGCCTGGCCTCCAAGACGGAGGAGCAGCTGGCATCTGCGGATCGGCAGTTGGCCCTCAGAGGGCCTCCTGTGTTTTCTTTTTGGGGGTTTAGGGTTTAGGGTTTAGGGTTAGGGTTTAGGGTTTAGGGTTTAGGGTTCAGGGTTTAAGGGGGGGGGGAGGTGGGGGAGGGTGGTGGGGGTGGTTTGGGCTTAATGAGCCATGTGGAGCCTAAGCATCGTGTGGGGTTTGAGGTGCTGGGCTTACAGCGCGAGGTTTTGAGTCGTGGCTGAGGCTGACAGAGATACTCAGCAAGGCGCATGCGCTGCTTCAGCAAACTGCGGCCCAAGTCGAGGAGCAATGCATGTCCAGGCCGGGGGCATCAAGGCAATTTCAAAGCAGGCTTAGGGTTTATAGGTTTAAGGAATTTAGTACTTCTCAAAGCAGGGTTAGGGTTTATAAGGTTTAGGGTTTTGGCAGGGTCATTTTGGGGGCCGGTACAGCCGCTCTCTTCTTTGCACTGTCGCCCGTGTGCAGGCTGTCGCGACGTAGCAGCCAGCTCTTGCAAGAGATGAAGGGGCTTCAAGGCACCGGCCCTAAACCCTAAACCCTAAACCCTAAAACCCTAAACCCTAAACCCTAAACCCTAAACCCTAAACCCCAAACCCTAAACCCTAAACCATGCTCAAGGATCGGGTGCGGCGAACATTTTCGCGCACCCCCCTAAGACCCCAACACCCCCTTCAAGAGCCCAAGAGCCCTTTAGGAATGTGCCTTACATCATATAGGGATCCCATGGTATGATTTTGGTATATTCCTTAATCAAGGCCTTGAATCATAAGGGATCCCTTCGTATGATTTTGGGTATATTCCTTAATCAAGGCCTTACATCATATAGGGATCCCTTCGTATGATTTTGGGTATGTTCCTTAATCAAGGCCTTGAATCATAAAGGGATCCTTGGTATGATTTTGGGCATCTTCCTTAATCAAGGCCTTGAATCATAAAGGGATCCTTCGTATGATTTTGGGTATGTTCCTGGGCTCTCCGGGCCCCTCCTAAACCGAGACTAGGACGAAGCTCCCTGAGCCCCTCTGGGTCGGTGGCAGCCAGAGGCACCTTTTGGGGATGTAGCAGCCCTGAATGGGGTTTAGGGTTTAGGGTTTAGGGTTTAGGGTTTAGGGTTTAGGGTTTAGGGTTTAGGGTTTAGGGATTAGAGTACCCCCTGAATAGAATCCCCCAACAAAAAGGAGCTCTTAGGATAAGGGGGGAGGGCAGCCCAGAGGCGCCTTCATCTCGGAGCAGAGGCGCCCCGCCCCCAGCAGAGTCGTGCCTGAGGAGGCCAGCCGAGGGTTCAGGGTTTAGGGTTTAGGGTTTAGGGTTTAGGGTTTAGGGTTTAGGGTTTAGGGTTTGGAGGCTTTCGTTTTTTTTTTGGGGGGGGTTTTTGGGGTTGAGGACCTCGATCCTGATGGTGGGGAGTGTGGTGGCCCAGGAAGCCATCAGGCCCTAAATCAGGCTTTGTCTCCTAAACCCCCAAGCCCCTAAACCCCTAAACCCCTAAACCCCTCAACCCAAAACCCCAAAACCCCCTAAACCCCAAACCTCCCCGTCTCCAAAGCAAGATGTGGGACCAGTGGAGAACCCACCCCTAAGCCCTAAGCCCTAAGCCCTAAACCCTAAACCCTAAACCCTAAACCCTAAACCCTAAACCGGTTGACGGAGGTACCGGTCTCGCCCCGGTATCCAGGCCGGGGCCGCGGCGCGAGAAAGGGTCTGGGGGTTCCTGGTTTGGTTCAGGGTTTTGGGGGTTTAGGGTTTAGGGTTTAGGGTTTAGGGGTTCCGGGTTTGAGGGTTTAAAGGGTTTAGGGGCTCAGGGTTTGGGGGGTTTGGGGTTTTGGGATTTCGGGCTTAGGGTAAAGTCCATCAAGCGGTGGGAAAAAAGATTCCCAGGCTTGGATTTTCGAGATCCTAAATTCGGAAATTGGGTTGAGGATAGTATGGGATCACGTGATGTTGTCCCTGAGGGACCTCTCAACCCTCCGAACCATCAAAACCTGCAAAGATTGAAACCCTCAAGGCCTCGAACGCTAGACCTAAACCCTAAACCCTACCCATAAAACAAAAACCCCAAACCCCCAAACCCCCAAACCCCCAAACCCCAAACCCCAAACCCCAAACCCCAAACCCCAAACCCGAAACCCCAAACCCCAAACCCCAAACCCCAAACCCCAAACCCCAAACCCTAAACCCTAAACCCTAAACCCTGAACCCTGAACCCTGAACCCTGAACCCTAAACCCTGAACCCGGCCCGCAGGACTCTGGCCAACAGACTGGCAGGGCCACCCAGCGCAGCCCAGCGACACGCCCAGGGCCCCCAGCCAGGTCTTCCAGAGCGATGCAAGGCCGGACTCAGGGTTTAGGGTTTAGGGTTTAGGGTTTAGGGTTTAGGGTTTAGGGTTTATTGTTTAGGGTTTAGGTTGTAGGGTTTGATTTAGGGTTTAGGGTTTTAGGGTCTTAGGGTCTTAGGGTCTTAGGGTCTTAGGGTTTGAGGGTTTGAGGGTTTAGGCTTCAGGGTTCCGGTTGTAGGGATTTTTGGGTTTAGGGTTTGGGGTTTTAGGAGGGCTTTTGGGTTTTAGGGTGTCTTGTTTCCAAACCCAGCATTCCAGAGCTCCGAAAGATGCCAGGTACTGGGAGGGCCCGCAGGCGGGCCTGTGCAGGTTTCGGGTTTAGGGTTTAGGGTTTAGGGTTTAGGGTTTAGGGTTTAGGGTTCGGGTGAGTATTCATACCCAAAGAGCCCAAGAGTCTGAATATGACTACTTCGTCCGGATACCCCCCTAAACCCTAAACCCTAAACCGTAAACCCCCCAAGCCCTGACCCCCTGAACCCTTGAAACCCTCAAACCCGGAACCCCTAAACCCTAAACCCTAAACCCTAAACCCTAAACCCTAAACCCTAAACCCTAAACCCTAAACCTTAAACCCTAAACCCTAAACCCTAAACCCCCAAACCCTAGACCCTAATATAGAGCTCTCTGGCGACCAGGTGCCTCCCATCATGACCTCGGGTCGCGCCATCCACACTCCCAGGCCTGAGCTGGCATCTTCTGGGTGTAGGGTTTAGGGTTTAGGGTTTAGGGTTTAGGGTTTAGGGTTTAGGGTTTAGGGCTTGAGCTACCATACTTTTGAGCTCTGGTCCCCCAACTCCCCGAGAAACTGCACAGGGCGGAGGTGACCTTGCTGGAGCCCATCGGCCGATCAAGTCTGCGCCTGAGCCATTGCCTTCACAAGGATCATGGGGTTTAGGGTTTAGGGTTTAGGGTTTAGGGTTTAGGGTTTAGGGTTTAGGGTTTAGTACTATATGACATAAGTTACATACCTCAGCAAACATCCGTACTTTACTTGACCCTACGCTAAAGGCCTACCCCTAAACCCCTAAACCCCTAAACCCCTAAAACCCCTAAAACCCTAAACCCCTAAACCCCTAAACCCCTAAAACCCCTAAAACCCCTAAAACCCCTAAACCCCTAAACCCCTAAACCCCTAAACCACTAAATCCCCTAAAACCCCTAAACCCCTAAACCCCTAAACCCCTAAAACCCCTAAAACCCCTAAAACCCCTAAACCCCTAAACCCCTAAAACCCCCAAAACCCCCAAAACCCCTAAAACCCCTAAAACCCCTAAAACCCCTAACCCCTTACCCCTAAAACCCTTTACCCCTAAACCCCTTTACCCCTAAACCCCTAAACCCCTAAACCCCTAAACCCCTAAACCCCTAAACCCCTAAACCCCTAAACCCCTAAACCCCTAAACCCCTAAACCCTAACCCTACACCCCAACCTCTAAACCCTCAACCCTCAACCCTCAACCCTAAGCCCTAAACCCTAGACCCTAAACCCTAAACACAAACAGGTCGACCTGGTCAGGAGCCCCTGACCTCCAGTGCAGGCCCGGCACTCAGAACTGAGTCCGCAGACGCTCACGGGCATCGACCTCTATAAAGCCCTACTTGGAGGGTCATGGTACTTAGTAGCCCAATTATAACGGTACTTATAACCCAAGTATAGCTCTATTGGGGTACTTAAGGAGCTCATGTGGGTTACAACTGCACTTATACGGGTTGCTAAGTACCCTGAACCTCCGAGTATGAAGCCCTAAACCATCCTAAACCCCCCAAAGAGCCCAATATCCCTTCATTAAGAAATATCCCTTAATTTCGAGAGGGGATCCTTAATATGATTCCTTACTTAAGGGGCATTGGGCTCTTTGGGCCCTGCAAGCCCCTAAGCCTAAACCCTCCCTCTCCAGGTTGGTGACGCCTCAGCGAAGCCTGCAGCGCGCGGGCAGTACCATACAAAAAGGGCTGCTCCCCCATCCCTGCCCGCCCCTGCCATTCTTGGATGCTGGACATCCCCTCAAGTCCTCGCCGGTGTAACCCAAAATCCAGAAGCCCCCTTAAACCCTAAACCCCCAAAGCCCCCAACCCCCCCCCCCCCCCCCCCCCCCCCAAAAAAAAAAAAAAAAAACAGAACCCCTAAACACTCCCAACAATCCCTGAAAACTCGTTCTCCTACCCGTGCGGCAAGCCTCCCCTAAACCCTAAACCCAAAACCCCCTAAATCCAAAACCCTAAGCCCCAAACCCCAAACCCTAAACCCTAAACCCTAAACCCTAAACCCTAAACCCTAAACCCTAAACCCCAAACCCCAAACCCCAAACCCCTGCAGCAGGATCCTGCCGAAGCTCTTCAAGGCCCTGGCCGGGAACACGCACCTCAAGGATCTGCGGCCCTGGCGCGCTTAGGGTTTTTGAGGGTTTTTAGGGTTTAGGGTTTAGGGTTTCGGGTTTAGGGTTTAGGGTTTAGGGGTTGAGGGGTTGAGGGGTTGAGGGGTTGAGGGTTCTGAGGGTTCTGAGGGCTCTGAGGGCTCTGAGGGTTCTGAGTTTAGGGTGTTTTTTTTGTTTGAGGGTCTCTTAGGGTATACGGGGTTTTGCGAGGTATGGGCCTAAGGCCTAGCACTCTAGGGGTTTTGGGGGTGGAAGGGTCTTAGGAGTGTTTCGTGTTTTTGTTGGGGTTCATTGTCAAGGCCTACGAGGGCTTTTAGGGTTTAAGGGTTGGTGGAGTTATCTTTTGTTTGCTTGCTTTTGCGGCTTAGGGGTTTAGGAGGTTTAGGGGTTCAAGGGCTTTCGCTAGAAATGCAGAGGCGGCAGAGAACTAGTGACCAAAAAGTGTCGCAAGAAGTCCCCCAAGCACCCAAGAACCTCGCAGCGAGGCTTCTGGGAAACACGGGCCTGCTCTCCAGCGAGGCATGCTTGCCTTCCTTCCCTGCGCTTCTATAGTGTCCCAATATGTTGTTTTTTTTGGCTGATATAAAGAAGCCCAAGGAAATATCGAACCTACTCTTCTTGTTGTGGCAGAGTCTGTGGCTTTAGCAGTGGTGTGGAACTTCAATTCGGGGGCCCCGGCAAGGGGGGGGGGAGGGCTTCGAAGCCCCGAAAATCCGGCCTTGAGGGCCAGATCGCTCCGGCCGCCCTTTTCCAGCTCAGAGGGGCTTTGCTGTAGCCACCCATAACCCGCAGAAGAAGGGCTTAGGGTTTAGGGTTTAGGGTTTAGGGTTTAGGGTTTAGGGTTTCAGCCAGAGTACGGTGCTGAGCCTACCGAACCATCCAGCCATGCTTAGGGCTTCCAAGTTGGGGGGGAGCCTCGCAGGTGTCGGATTGCCATGGCTCGGGTTTACACGTAATCTATGTTTGTAATGATACCTGTCGTATTAAGATTCTGAATGCAAACAGTTTGCAGCCAATGTGTGTGCATATGTATATATATATGCTTGTACATACATACATACATACATACATACATACATGGGGCTTAGAGTTGCCAAAGCTCCGAGCCCTTTGTAGCCATCCCCCGCGCGCCTTCTGGGAGCTCCGGCCAGCGAGGCTGAGCGAAGAGAAGCGCGGATTTGGGGAGTTTAGCACAGCCCAGACAGAGAGCTCCAAGCCCTAAACCTCTAGGGACCCAATAAGGGGTTTAGGATCTAGGGTTTAGGGTTTAGGGTGTGGGGTTTAGGGTTTAGGGTTTAGGGTTTAGGGCTGGAAGAGCTGCCCCTACATCCGGAAACCCTAAACCCTCGACCCAAACCCTTAAGCTATGAGG
>CAJNDS010000424.1:128477-185977 GCA_905221605.1 Symbiodinium natans
TCCATCCTCAAGTTTTTGGCTTAGGCGATCTTCGACTCCCTGGCTCCGAGCTCTGCGCTACAGGCTCCTCCTTCTGGGATGTTCAGGGTGTAAGGGGGTTAGGGTTGAGAGCTAGGGATTTAGGGATTTAGGGATTTAGGGATGTAGGGATTTAGGGATTTTGGGATTTAGGGATTTAGGAATTCAATATTATATTATGTGATATTATGTTATATTATATCATATCATACTATATTATATTGCATGAATATGTATATGTATATATATATATATTATAAGGGCCTGTATTGTAAAAGAGATAATCTTACTAGATCTTCACATACCCCTATCTTGCAGGGATTCTATGGGGACCCTCATGCCCTAATTCCCCGCTGAGAACCCATAAGTCATGATTTCGAGACTTGACCCAAAAGCCCCCAAAAGGCCCCCATAGTCCCAGAAGTCTTCAAAAAACCGTACTCCTCGAACCACAAAGCAAAAACCCTGAACCCTTCTCAGCCCATAAAACCCTATAAACCCCATAAACCCCATAAATTCAGCCCACGAGCCCCATGAACCCCCCCGGTCCCTCCCCCCAATTTCGGTACCCTAAGCCCTAAACCCCATTCTTTGGGGCTTGAATAATTTTGGGGGTCCCTATATCCCCCCCCCCCCCCCCCCCCCCCCCCCCTTGGTTGCGGAGGACCTGCGGGTGAACTTCCAGGCATCCCTGAAGGCTTCCCCTCCTGTGGACTTCGCGCAGATGATGCGGGGCAAGGCCCGAACCTTCCGGAGATGCAGGGACGAATTGGGTTTAGGGTCTAGGGTCTATAGGGTTTAGGGTTTAGGGTTTAGGGTTTAGGGCTTAGGGTTTAGGGTTTAGCGTTTAGGGTTTAGGGTTTAGGGCTTAGGGTTCAGGGTTTAGCGTTTAGGGTTTAGGGTTTAGGGTTTGGGGTTGGGGTTTAGCGCCCTTCGGGATCGACTTGTTCATTTTGTGGGGATTGCCTTCTTGGGGGGGATTTGGGGGCGTTTAGGGTTTAGGGTGCTCGGCTGATGACTTTAGGGGCAGCAGCCCCTTCTGATTGACAGCTGCCTGAAACCCCCAAAATCTTCAATCCTTTCTCCAGCACACCTTTGTCGGGCCCCACGACCCGAAACAAAAATCATGCATCACATCATTCCGGAGCTCCGGGAAAGCCCTGGACCGCTGCGGATGCCGTTCTCAGGTGGAAGGGACACTCATGTGACGCATGCGTGGCTCACTCCTTCTGTGGGAAGGCCGCCTTCATGCCGCGTAGGCCTCGCCCGTGCCTTCGAGTTGAAGGGGCTTGTTTTCTCCAGCTGTCGACCTTGCCCGTCAAGCTTTCGCTTGCTGCGTGGACGACGTAATGGCAAGTTGCCACTTGAAGCCTTGAAGCTTGCACGTCCGGCCCGGACCCTGCGCGCGAATGTGATGAATCTCATAGTCCAATTGCTGCCTGACCCAGTGTCAGTGCTGTACTGGAGAGAAGAATCAAATCTGATTCGCGGCAAGCGTGTCTTGAGCTGGAGTCTGAGTCGATTTGCCCGTCAGCCCCCCCGAGCGCCAACTTGATTGTAGGCAGAGTAGCTACTTCCTTCTACCTACTTACGAACTGCCCCCCCAGAGCCCCTAAACCCCTAAACCCTAAACCCTAAACCCTAAACCCTAAACCCTAAACCCTAAACCCTAAACCCTAAACCGGAGAGCTGGGGCATCGCAGAACGAGGCCGGCACCGAGATCTACAAGGCCGCCGCGGAGGCCCTCCGCGCCAACCGCCAGCTCCTGAAGCTGGATCTGCCAGGGCCTCAAAAAGGCTTTAGGGTTTAGGGTTTAGGGTTTGGGGTTTAGGGTTTAGGGTTTAGGGTTAGCCATACGGGCGATTGTGTGAGAGAGAGAGGTCACTTAGCCTATTCCTATCACGATCCGCCTCATTACAGTGGCTAGAATGGCTGGTTTACGGACCGGTGATTGGCGGATACCCTCTGTGACCTTGTGACCACGTGTGTGGCTCGCTGGTGCAGCATCCTGAACCCATAAACCCTAATCCCTAAGCCCTAAACCCTAAACCCGAAACCTTAAACCCCATGAGTCGCGCAGTTTGTGCAGCGCTCTCCCGCACTCTGCGCCTGTTCAGGATCCTGGTGCAGAGGCACTGGCAAGATCAAATTTGCCGAGGCCTCATGCAGAACCTCGAGGAGCCTTCTTTGCGGGGGTGGTGTGCATGCACGTGGGTTTAGGGTTTAGGGTTTAGTTGTGTTGTGAACATTCCTGACACCTTCATGGCGGGCGATCGTCGCGCCATTCTGGTCGTCATCAGATCATCAGGTAGAGCGGTATCAACAACACGCATTTTCGGGTGAACCCTAAACCCTATCCCAGAACCCGAACTCTAAATCCAAACCCTAAACCCTAACCCGAAACCCTAAACTCTAAAACCCGAAACCCGAAGCCGCCTCCCCCCCCCCCCCACACAGTGGTTGTATTGGTTCTTTTGGCCCTAAACACCATCCCTAAACCCGAAACTCTAAAACCCGAAACCCTAAACCCTAAACCCTAAACTCTAAACCCTAAACCCTAAACCCTAAACCCTGGTTCTTTTGGATGCGATGTGGCCGGGGCTTGAAGTTTGGAGTGTTGGCTCGGCTTGCACTCTCCGCCTGCGACTTTAGGGCTCAGGGTTCACGGCTTAGGGTTTAGAGGGTTGAGGGTTTAGGGTTTAGGGTTTAGGGTTTAGGGCTAACAGACGCGGATCTTCCGCCAGCCCAACTTCCTCGGCAGCCAGGAGAAGCGCAAGGGTGGGCGGGCCTGTGAAGAAGGCCAGGGGCCTGAGACTCTTGTAAATCTGGGGTTCAGGGTTCAGGGCTTAGGGTTTGTAGGGTTTAGAGTTTAGGGTTTGGGGTTTAGGGTTTGTGATTCAGGGTTTAGGATTTAGGGTTGAGGGTGAATGAGAGAGCTCCATTCCTTTAGGGGCATGGGGGCTCTTGGGCTCCGCACAATGGGTAGGCCCCCAACGAGGTTGTTCATAGGCCACCCGAAACCCTAAGGCCAACGCCTCAAAGCCGTGAGCCCCAACGCACCAGCATCCTAAAGCCTACCTGAAGAACCCCAAAACCTATTTTTGCCTAGGTTACCCCAGAACCATGCAGAACCAGTTGAGGGGTTTGGGCCTACGTACCTGAAGCTATCCACCCGCGCCCCAGGGGTCATGCACTTGCATCGCCTGGCTTGAAGGGTGGCCCTGGTGCCCAGAGGTGCCAAGCTGCAAGAATGAAAGGAGCGTTGAGCTCAAGAATCCGAAGCCCCCGAAGCAGACAAGCCTCAATAGATTGCCTGTGTAATCTTTCCGTCTAACACAGACAAAATTACCCAGAATAGCCATTCTCATTCATTCTGGAGCTCCCCATGCCCCCCCCCCCCCCCCCCCGCATCCTCACCCTAACCCGCAAACTTAAACCCTTGAACTTTGTCATGGTGGGGTAACATTTTACATTTAAGGGTACTTAAACTCAGTAAGGAATAGAAAGTTAAACCCTATTCCTAAACCCTAAATCCTAAACCCTAAGCCCCAAACCCTAAACCATGGTTTCGTGAATGCAGCAGCTGGCACTGGAGAAGTGGACCTCTCACCGCATCTCCCATTTGGGGGTTTACGAAGATAGGGGGACCCCCCAATAAAGATACCCAAATAATGGGGTTTAGGGTTTAGGGTTTAGGGTTTAGGGTTTAGGGTTCCCTTGCAATAAGGACTCTCAATAAGAAACCTCCCCTAGTTTCGGAACCCCCCATTTTTCAGCTGCATGTAATTCGCACGGGAGTGAGCCATTATTGACGGCCCTTCCACGCGCACGCAGTACAGAATATCGTGTCGGCTCAACCCTACCACAAAGCCCCCCCCAAAACCCAAAACTTCCCTAAACCCTAAACCCTACTTGAAGGTTCATGGTACTTACTAACCAATTATAACTGTACTTCTAACCCTACCTATAATGCCCCTAAAGGGCCTTATAGGGGTTATCCCATGTATAAGTAGGGTTATAAGCCCAGGTATAAGTGGCTATCAAGTCCTATATGAACCTTCAAGTAGACCCTGAGTCACGTCCCTCTGAGCCCTGCGCCTCCTCAGCTTTGCAACAAAAGAAAGGCGCCGGAGACCGCGCGCAGGGTTGAGGGTGTTGATGTTGAGGGGTGGTGGCCATGGCACCTATCAGAGCACCTGTGCTGATTTGGGAATTCTCCATAACAGCACTACTCAGTATTCTTCAGGTGCGTTGTGTCGATGGGTTCTTTACAGACAGTAGCTAGGGTGCTTGACTTGGCGCGCAGAAATAACAGGTTCAGTTCGCATTCGATTGGATGCCACTGTTGTCCTTCACGACCCTCCAACTTCGTGAGTCCGTGCAACTGGGCTTCTTCTTGCATGCATGCAGGGTGGGACACGTGAAGAGAGCAATGGGGGACCAACCCTTCAGAACAATAACAAACTGTAACCCTTCCACCCCGCAAAAACAGGCCGAGCCCCAAAGCCAGGGAGAAAGGGTCGGAAAGGCAAAAGGGGCTGGGCAGGGAGGCGGGAGAGGGCGTGAACAGCAAGAAGGGGGCTTGGGCGGAGCTGCCCAAAACGTAAGAAACAATGAAAAGGGCTTAGGGGTTTAGAGTTTAGGCTTCGCGTTTGGGGTGGGGAGGCTGGGAGAGTAGGGGAGAGCAGGGTGCTGGGGGGAGAGCAGAGTCCCAAGCTCCAAACCCTGCTTTGAATGCTGCAGCGCTTGGCTATACACGCATCCCCTCGTGAAGCACCGCATGTTCGACAGGCGCAGTTGTGCGCGGGGGGCCCTGTCTCTTTCGGGGTTGCGCTTAGGGCATGAGGGTAGCAGAGTTTTAGGTGTTAGGCTTAGGGTTTAGGGTTTAGGGTTTAGGGTTTAGGGTTTAGGGTTTAGGATTTAGGGTTTAGGGTTTAGGTTTAGGGTCAGCACAGACTCACTTTTCTTGGATCCACTGCTTACACGGTGGCGCTGTTCATGGCCAGGTCAGGCTAAAGCCTAAACCCCTACACCCTGAACCCCTGAACCCCTAAACCCTAAACCCTAAACCCCAAACCCCCCACATACCCCAAACCCCTAAAACCCAAACCCCCCAAGCCCAACCGAGGTCTGCATAGCATGGTTGGGGCAGCGCGCCCCTGGCAATTGTTGGGTGCAGCTTGGCTCCTTCTGATTGCCACGTTGAAGTCTAGGGTTTAGGGTTTGGGGTCTAGGGTTTAGGGTTTAGGGTTTGGGGTTTAGGGTTTAGGGTTTAGGGTTTAGAGTTGATCTCAAAACTCCAAGCCATGCAAGCCCGAAGACCTGAGCCCATCTACCTCGGGCACGATAGAGCATAGGAACTGAAGTTCTTGGCCCTCTGTCGATCCCCCTAAACCCTAAACCCTAAACCCTAAACCCTAAGCCCTAAACCCTAAACCCTAAACCCTAAACCCTAAACCCTAAACCCTAAACCCTAAACCCTAAACCCTAAACCCTAAACCCGGCTGCCGCTGCCAAGCTCACCGAGCCGAGGTAATCGCATGTCTGCTGCTGGACGCTGGCCTAGTTTTTAGGAATCTCCGGGCCCCAGCCCTCGGAAATCCATCCGAAAACCTAAGACCCAAGCCCCTAGCTTGTAAACCCCAAACCCGCATTTCGAGTTTGTACGAAGTTTGGATGTGCGACTCTTGTTCACCTTTGATTAGTTACACGCATGCAGGCGTGTCGGCGAGTTGCAGACCGAGCAGGTAGGGTTCGGAACGAACCGAAGAAGTGGAGTTTTTTGGATTTTTGGAATTTTGGAAACTCGAGGAATTTGCTCGATTTTTGGATTTTGAGGCTCCCGCTCGAGTTTCCAAAAATTAAGAATTTTGGAATTTTGGAAACTCGAGGAATTTGCTCGGTTTTAGGATTTTGAGGCTCCCGCTCGAGTTTCCAAAAAGCGGAACCCTGGGTTGGATTTTTTGGATTTTTGGATTTTTGGAAACTCGAGGAATTTTGGAGTGGTGCTTTTTCCCCCCCCCTTCCTGAACAGACCGGAAATATACTTCCGGGGTCTGTCGAGGGGGGGGGGGGTGACCATATATATCTATATATCTATATATCTATATATCTATATATCCATATATCCATATATCTATATATCTATATATCTATATATCTATATATCTATATATCTATATATCTATATATCTATATATCTATATATCTATATATCTAGAAATCTATATATCTATATATCTATATATCTATATATCTATATATCTATATATCTACATATCCATATATGTTTATATCTATATATCTATATATCTATATAAGAAGCGTTCTGCAGCACCTTGTAGAGCTTCCTGAACTGATTTGCCTCTGCTATCATTCCCCTTCCCCTCCTGTACTTGGGGATTGCAAAATACCCTGAACCCTTTTGCCAA
Source organism: Symbiodinium natans (assembly GCA_905221605.1). NCBI lineage: Eukaryota > Dinophyceae > Suessiales > Symbiodiniaceae > Symbiodinium > Symbiodinium natans. The sequence goes on from CAJNDS010000424.1 coordinate 134,928, forward strand.
ATACACCCTCAACCCTAAACCCTAAACCCTAAACCCTAAACCCTAAACCCTAAACCCTGAACCCTAAACCCAGAGCCCCAGAACGGCAAAGAAACAGCCCCGTGCCATGAGATGCAAAGCTTCGGCCATCCGGGGAGCGCTGTGAGGGTTCGGGTTACAAGAAGAAAACCTTAATCTACTATTTGCTTACTTGCTTAAGACCCTCCCCCCCCCCCCCCGCAGAAAAAATAGAAAGACGTTCCCTTATAAGGGGAATGTAGGGATTTTTTTCTTGGACTTTTTTTGGAGGTTCTTGAGCAAGTGGTAGTAATGCCTTTAGCTTTTCACAGCTCGCCATGAACATGAACCTTTTGCGTCCGGGTTCGAAGGAAGTCCAGGCGAGCGTGCCTGTGCAAGCGGCGCTGGGCGTGCACATCTCGGACAGTGATCCTCAGAAGGATCTGGGCTTGGGGTGAGGGATGTCGGGTCTTGCAGAGGCTTACAGAGGCTTTCAGAGCTTACAGGTTTATATATATGTATACATATATATATATAGATAGCTTATGGGGCTTACGGGCTTCTAAATCTCTGGGGCCTAGAGGGCTTTAGGAGGAGTTGGGGCTTCGGCGGTTTTTCCTTGCAATGAGGGTTTGTACGGGTTCGTGGAGTGTACAAATGTCTGGGGGAAGCAGTCGAGCTCCCTGTGCAGGGCGTGATCGCGGGCAACATCTCCATCCGCAGTCCCCCGTATCTGGGGCTGGCTGGAAAATCGCGGTTTAGGGTTTAGGGTTTAGGTTTAGGGTTTAGGGTTCAGAGATCCTTCTGCTCAACAGAAATAGCGAAGAGCTGGACCAAAACTTAGCCCATGCCGCCTTCTTTTCCTGGACTCCCAGAACACAGGCCCTAAACCCTAAACCCTGAACCCTAAACCCTGAACCCTGAACCCTGAACCCTGAACCCTGAACCCTGAACCCTGAACCCTAAACCCTGAACCCTAAAGCCTAAAGCCTAAAGCCTAAAGCCTAAAGCCTAAAGCCTAAAGCCTAAACCCTAAAGCCTAAAGCCTAAAGCCTAAAGCCCAAAGCCCTAAACCCTAAACCCTAAACCCTAAACCCTAAACCCTAAACCCTAAACCCTAAACCCTAAACCCTAAACCCTAAACCCTAAACCCAAGGCATGATCCCCACGGCCCGGGCATTGACTTCTTCTCGGTCGCTTGGCATGGTCCTGCTCCCTCCAAAAGCATGCCCTTAGCTTGACCCGCCCCTGGGTTTAGGGTTCAGGGTTTAGGGTTTGGGTTGAACCACTGATTGTTAAAATGCATTTTAGGGTGAAGTGCACTGTAGGGCTCATGGCTTACCAACCCTGTTCCTAAATCCCTCGGCCCTGGTGGGCTCGAGGGTTTAGGGCATGGTCCTACTTGGAGGTTCATGGTACTTATCAACCAATGAGAACTGTACTGAAAAACCCACTGATAAGCCCCTTCCGCGCCTTCATAAGGTTATAAACCCTGAACCCTCAACCCTAAACCCTAAACCCTAAACCCTAAACCCTAAACCCTAAACCCTAAACCCTTCAGTGCCGTAGTAGCGTTATAAGTACGCGGCTGAGCGCCCAGAGGAAAGCCCCTCGCCGCGAGGTTTACTGGGGCTCCGATGCGAGCACGCCCTTGTCGGCTACTCCGCTGGTGTCTCGGCGAACGGTAGGGTTTAGGGTTTAGGATTTAGGGTTTAGGGTTTAGGGTTCAGGGTTTCGGGGGTTTAGGGCTTCAGGTTGTGGGGCTTTGGGGCTACATTATTCTTAAACCTTAAGCCAAAAAGATCATCCACTCAAGGCTCCACGATAGCCCTACATTAACTTCCCGTGCAAGACCCCAACAAAAAAGAAGGGTTTTAGGGTTTAGGGTTTAGGGTTTAGGGTTTAGGGTTTGTGGATTGGAATCTTGCAAAAAGTTGTTTCATAGAGCAGCAGTCCACAAGAAGACAAGCGAGGTTTGGGGTCGTGCCAGCTTAAACGCCATGCCAGCTGGTCGCGGGTATTGTCGGGGTCGGGATAGATACTCATAAGATTCCCTTATGGCCCCTATGTGAATATACTATATGAACCCCCCGAAACCCTATTCTAAATATTCAGGCCTTTACATTAAGCCCCAAACTCTAGATCTTTACATGAAGGTTCATGGATGGCGATATGCACGTCTAGAAGTAGCATCACTAGACCCTGTACCCTAGACCCTAGACCCTAAACCCTAAACCCTCAAACCCGAAATCCTGCCACCAGGTGGTGGTTCCGACGTCCGGGGATGCCTCGACAAGGCCGACGTGCATGAACGACTGTAATGTGCTCCCTGGTTGAATCGGGGCAAGCTCAAGGCTCGGAGTTCGGGGTTTAAGGTTTAAGGCTTAGGGTAGGGTTTGGGGTTTGGGAGGTAGAGGGGCAGTTGTTTGAGTTTTTGTCAGTTTATGTGCCCTAGTGAATGTTAGAGCCTGCGATGCTTTGGTTACAAGACGTCCTATATTGGACCCCAGGAGATCTGACCCTGGTATGTTGGGGTTTCTAGGATGGGCGGTTATACCCCTCCAACTCCCTAAAAGGACCTGTCTTTTACAAAGTTCATTCTGGTGATGAAGCCTAAACCCTATAGCTAAACCTTAACAGCCCATCCGGGTTAGGCATTCCGACCATCAGTCGCGTTGCTTTGCGTGAGGGCGATCACGGATTTGGCTTCTGATGGGACTTGCGTGTCTTCAGCCGCCTTAGCTGGGTCTAAGGTTTATCCGCAGACCCTAAACATCCCTTTCCCCTAAACCCTAAACCTTACATGGTTTTTTGGGTGCAGGGTTCAGGGTTCAGGGTTCAGGGTTCAGGGTTTAGGGTTCAGGGTTTAGGATTATAGGCCCCAGACCCTCAACTTTTATTCAGCCGCCGCCGAGGATCCTTATGACCGCCACCGCTGATGGTTGGTCCATCAACCGCACAGGCGGCTATCGCAACAGCGAGTACGCGTCCATTGTGCTGCAAGGCAGTGCGCTGAACGCTGGGGGGTTTGGGGCTTCGGGGCTTAGGGTTCCCGAAGGTCTATAGTCTATAGTCTACGGGTAGCTATATGGTCCCTTAATATGGTCCCTTACCTTCTTTAAAGGGTTCTGAAGTATAGTCCCTTGGGTTCTATAGGGTATATGAGGGGTCCCCTGTTACGGGCACCTATCAAGGGACATCTAATTACCCAAAGGTTTCAGCATTGCTCAAACTTCCGGTGCCCTTCTCGTTTGAAGGTTCGGGAAACTCAGTATGTAGGTTGCATGTAGGGCTTATGGGGTTTAGGGTGTTCGAAGTTGGGCTATCTTAAGCAAACGCTTGCTTGCGAACCAGCGGCTCACACCCCCTGAGCCCCTAAGCGCCGTTTGAGATGTTATCATAACAGATTTCTGCACATGGAGAGCAACTCCAAAGATGTTGGCCCCCCGACCCCAAAAGCCCTACCCCTAAACCCTAAACCCTAAACCCTAAACCCTAAACCCTAAACCCCAAACCCTAAACCCTAAACCTGAACCCTGAACCCTGAACCCCAAACCCTAAACCCCCTTAAGCCCTTTCAGACGCCAGGCCCCGGAACTGTGACACTGTGCCTTGGCTGACAGGCAGCTTGCTTTCCCCGGTGCGAAAGACGATGGGTCAGGGTTTACGACACTTAGAGCTGCGGTTTAGGGTTTAGGGTTTAGGGTTTAGGGTTTAGGGTTTAGGGTTTAGGGTTTCGGGTAAAGGGTTTGGGGTTTAGGGTTTTGGGGTTTAGGGTTTAGGGCCCCCGCTATAGATTCCCGATCCCCGTATATTCAGGATGCCAAGAAGTTACCCCTAATATCGAAAAACCCCCATGTGAGGGGGTTATTCGAAGATGGTCAGTTCTCAAACTATCATGGTTCCTTTTTGGGTTCCCAAAGGGACAGTAGCTTAGAGAACTGGCTGCAGGTTTAGGGTTGAGTTCAAACATGTTGTACCCTTCTTGGAATCAAAAAGTTCCCAAGATGTGCACAGCATGGGCATGCTAACCCTAAGCCCTAAACCCTGAACCCTAAACCTAAACCCTGCACTATTAGGGTTCGCCGTGTCGCTCTGCCAGACCCAGGACGTATCTGGACATCGAACGGGGTTGGGACACGCTGTGCTTGGATGGTTATTGCTTTGAACGGCCGCGTGGATGCATGGATACTCTTGGCTACTCTTTGCGAATCAGGGCGTAGGAATTGATGATTTTTGGCTTTAGGGTTGTGGGTTATGGGTTCAGGACCTGTGGAGGTTCAGGGCCTGTAGAGGCATGCGCATCTTCAAGGTTCGATGTTGGCTCCGCGCGCAGCTTCACATCGATGACGCTCGATGGCACTTACTGCTCTGAAGGTGCATGTCACATCGACATATACCTGCGCAAAGCCTCTCCAAGGGCTACTCTTGTGTGGAGTTCGGACTCGTCGGTCACCTATGACGGGTGGGCTGTGACGTACACTGGCGAACAGGTGGCTTGCGCCGGACCTGTGCAGCACATGTGACACATGTGTGTGGAAGTCGTGTCGTTGAATCTAGGGCATTCTTCTGTACATGCAATCCCATCACGCAAATCCATCAACTCCGGCAGAGGCCTCCCACAGCGTCGTCTACACATCCACAGTGCCAACCTCGTCGATACCCACTGGCGCGACACACTATCTTGTCTACTCTGGCAACGCGAATGGTGAAATGGCTGCCCCAGCGGCGACGGAGATTCAGGACATAGTCGTCCCGGCCTCAGCAGCTTCCAGTTTCTGTGTTGCGCGAGGCGCGGCTTCTAGGCTAAATGAGCTGCCGCTGGCCTTTTTTGGCAGGCTTTGCCGACCCCAACAGCAATCTCCTTCACGGACACCTCGCCAACCCCCGGCCATATCGCCGGTCTCTTGACGGTCACCGCTCCGCAGGATGCGGACGTCACTCGTGGCGTGGCAAGAAGTGGCCGGTTTGGCTGCTTCGTGGGTCATGCCCCCAAGCCCTAAACCCGAAACCCTAAACCCTAAGACCTAAACCCTGAGCCCTAAACCCTGAACCCCAAACCCTAAACCCTAAACCCTAAACTCTGAACCCTAAGCCCTACACCCTAAGTCCTAAACTCCGCGATGTGCGGATGCTCAGGCATCGATGTCTACTTGGGTGCCCCGGGAACTGTCCGGCTTGGAGTTTGCGCCGGGCTCGTCGGCTACCGATTTGATCCAGGCGCCGCACCTTGTTTGGAAGCTGGCTCAGGGAAACGGAAGAAGGAAAGGTCAAAAAAGGAACCCTTGACGCCCCCTCCCCCCCAAAAAAAAGAAAGAACACACAAAAAGAAAGATGACCTTAAACCCTAAACCCTAAACCCAAAACCCTCTCCCCGAAGTCCCCTAGATCGTCCTGGACATCGCAATGCCAGGTCTGGGAGTGAACATGGACTGTCGGAATCTCAGACCTTTGCACAGCTTACTGTTGGTTAGTAGGGAATGAGTGAATGAGTATCATCCTTAGAGGGTATTTATAGGGGGGAAATGGGGACCCTAAACCATGAACCGCTTTGTCGATTTTGTAGGTCTCCCTTCAGGACCCCAAACCTACTTTTCTGAAGGTTACCCAAGAATCCTCTAAGGGGTTTTAGAAGAAGAGCGGAACTTAGGCACCAAAAAGCCCAGACCCTAAACTTAGGCAATAATGAACCCTAAGCCCTAACCCTAAACCCTAAACCCTAAACCCTAAACCCTAAACCCTAAACCCTAAACCCTAAACCCTAAACCCTAAACCCTAAACCCTAAACCCTAAACCCTAAACCCTAAACCCTAAACCCTAAACCTAAACCCTAAACCCCAAACCCTAAACCCTAAACCCTAAACCCCCAACCCCTAACCCCTAAGACGAGGCAGCTTGTCTGGCTACCATTTGCAGCCCATTGCTGCGGAGTTGGTTTCGGGGCCTATGGGCATCGACGGCTATGGCCTTCGCTTCGATGGTGCCATTGGTAGGTTCAGGATTTAGGGTTCAGGGTTCAGGGTTTAGGGTCCAGGGTTTAGGGTTTAGGGTTTAGGGTGTAGGGTGGTTAAGCCCGAAACCCTAAACCCTAAACTTTAAAATTTTGGTTCACGGTTCTGGGTTTCGGATTCTCTGGAGTTAGGGGATTTCGGGCTTGGAGAACGTTTAGGGACAGGCAGCGGGTTCCCTGGTTGACATGGCAAGAGGCATGTGGCTTTTTGACACTAGATGCAAGACCCTAAACCCCTATTCGCTCAAACCTAAACCCTAAACCCTAAACCCTAAACCTTAAACCCTAAACCCTAAATCCTACTTCCCGCAATTGAGCCTTGAAGCTTCTACCCAAACCGCCGTCCTCAGGACTTAGCCAGGACATGAGGTCGGGCTTCCGCGCTTCAGTTTTAGAGCTTCTAGCACGAGGGGTTTAGGGTTTAGGGTCTAGGGTCTAGGGTTTAGGGTTTAGGGTTTAGGGTTTAAGCCCCTTTCTTGAGAACCCAAAACTTCTTGTTTTTGCAGGTGGCACAAAGGTTGTTATGATAAGAACCTACGGAACAATTAGAAGCATAGGCTTGTGGGTTCTTAAGGTACACTGTAAACTGAACCCTAAACCCTAAACACTAAACCCTAAACTCTAAACCCTAAACCCTAAACCCTAAACCCTAAACCTGCAGGTACCTTTGCCGCTGTGATGCGCTTTCCTGCGTTCTACTGGGACCACGGAGCAGGGAGCTCAGCCGTGAAGTTTCCGCTGCCCAGAGAGCCCAATGTAGTTTAGGGTTTAGGGTTTAGGGTGTAGGGTTTCGGGTGTAGGGTTTAGGGTTTCGGGTTTAGGGTGTGGTGTTCTCTTCTTATGAAGACCCCGCGGCGCCGTCAAACGCATCTCGTCCCGAATTGGGGGCATCCCCCCTGACTGCCGGACTGTCAGCGTGGTGCTTTACTGTAACTTTAGATCCTTAGCCTTTTTGGGTTTATTGGGTTTCCTAGTAAGGCAGCTTCCATTTATAGTTACCCTCCTAAGTGCAGCCAAGTTGCAGGTGATCTCATCCCGAAGCTCCAAGGCCCTGAAATGGGAGTTTAAGAGAATTGGGGACCCCTATACTAGACCCCAAATAGTAGGATTCCCCTGAAATAGGGGACCCCTATACTCGACCCCAAATAGTAGGATTTCTTCCCCTAAAATAGGGAATCCCATAAGGCGCCCCCCATATTTCGGAAGCCCTGAACTGGCACGAATGCCTCAGGGACTGGGTGAGATTCAAGGGACGGGCTGGACTGCTGCAGCCTGGGTGCAGCCGTCGCCGGGTCGACGTGGAAATGTTGTTTTTTTGAACTTCTGCGGGCCTCCGCTAGAAACCCTACACCCCCAATCAACCCTAAACCCTCACCCTAAACCTGAACCTTATATCCTAAACCCTGAACCCTAATCGCCTGCAATTGTAGCGTCCATAGGTTTAGGGCTTAGGCATCGAAACTTGGCTTGATCCACCCAAGGTCGGTGGCACAACCTGAAACGGTTCGCTTGCTTGGACGCGGAGAAGCTGCCGCGCCTTAGTTGAGGTTCAGGTTTTAGGGTTTAGGGTTCAGGGTTCAGGGTTTAGGGTTTAGGGTTTAGGGGCAGCAGCTTCGCTGAGAGTAGGGAAAGGAGCCCTCCATCCTGACCAAGTTATGCCAAGGGCATGAGCGGCATGAGCAGTGGCGACATCTTCGCGATGCAGCTGACGCCGGAGTTTCTGGTGCGGTGTGCTGCTATGGATGACATCGCTTTAGGCGCGCGCGCAGAGGGTCATGAGGTCCTGACGGGTTAGGGGAGGGGATTAGGGTTGAGGGTTGAGGGTTTAGGGTTTAGGGTTTAGAGTTTAGGGTTTAGGGAACCTTCGGGAAACTTTGGGGGGCCCTTGGGGGTTATACAGTGTTTGGCCGTTGTAAGAGGAAGCCTGCTAATGAAGGGGTCGAAGAAGCAGGGAGAGGTCAGCTTTACTCCTATCTTCTGATGTGCATGTTTTCCCCGAAGCCCGAACCTCTAAATTCCTAAGTTCCTAAAGCACTAAACCCCAAATCCCTGTAGGGCTTAGGGTTTAGGATTTAGGGTTTAGGACCCTCAGCCATAAGTCCCTAAAGCCCTAAACCTCAAACCCTAGATCCCAGCCTGTCTTACCAGGGCCCGTGTCGTGCACGACGTCCGCTGCGCATGCGCTGCCCCAGAATACTTGGACGCACGTCGTATGCCAACACGAGACACACTGGATGGTCACAATGACAGGAACCATGAGGCTGGGACACCGAGTCTGCCTTGTCTGCTAGTCTATGTCCCCTTGGGAATTGCTTTTTCTTTTTGTTTATATAAGCCCCAAGAGGATATTGAACATGTTAGTTTTTTTGTTAAGGTTCTAAGGGGGAGTATAGTAGTATTCTTACTGGTAAATGATTTGTTGCGATTGCTATGCCTGTTATTGTTTCTATGGTTGCTAGGCCTTCGTGCACTTTTTTTGCTGTTCCTGCTAAAACAATGACTGTTCTGATTACTATTTTCCTTCTTCGTCTTGTTGTTATTATTCGTACTTATGGCTTTCAGGTTTTGTGTTCAGGTTCGGTGGGTGTGCCTGCTGGCGACCACGGACCATCAGAGGGTACTGGGCCTAAATTTAGTGTGTGCATCTCTCCCATGCGCAAGAACACGACACGTTGCCGTCCATTGGCATCAGCAGCAGTAACCCCCCTAAACCCCAACTGTTTTAGCCTAAGCCCAAAACCCAAAACTCAAAACTCAAGCAGGATCTTCATTGACGGTGTCCTCGTCAAATCCTGCACCACTGGTGGCCCGTATTGGATGACGCCCTCGCATCTTGACCAGCATCCATTACAGGGGCTTTTTTTTTAAGGGAAGCTTTCTTGGGCAGAATCTTGGCATAGCTATATGAGAGTTGATCAAAACACTTGTTCCCAAAAGTACACTACGTTTCCCTCATAAAAAAGCCACTAGGAACCCTAAGTAATTTCCTAGGATGACCTTTAGATGGACTCCCCCTCTAACAGGGATGGTGGAATGTAGCAACCCTTAAGCCCTAAACCCTAAACCCTAAACATCCCTAAGCCCAAAAGGCATAAGGTATGATGAGGGGGCGGGGCATTGCAGTCACGATCTGGGGGTTTGGACCCCGGCCTGGCGAGCGGTATCGTAGGCCTTCCCCCACCTGACATCCCCGATGTGGTGTACCAAAGGGATGCGTTCCTGAACCCTAAAGCCTAAAGCCTAAAGCCTAAAGCCTAAAGCCTAAAGCCTAAAGCCTAAAGCCTAAACCCTAAACCGTAAACCCTAAACCCTAAACCCTAAACCCTAAACCCTAAACCCCAATCTAAGGGACACCTTCACAATAGGAGGAGATCCGGCCGGGGCCTCGGGCATGCGCGGAAGAGTAGGCGTCCGGCAGCTTGTCCGAAGCCGAAAGTTTAAACCTAAGCCCCAAACTCTAAACTCCTCAAACCCCAAGACATCCTAAGTCCTAAACCCTAACCCCTAAACCCTAACCCTAGAAACCCTAGACAAGGTGTCGGAAGTATATTTCGATGGCAGTTTGGATGAAGTGGCGGTCTTTCAAGAGATCCTCACGGCCGAAGAGATTCAACTGCTTCGCACAGGTTATCGCCATTCGGCTTAGTAGTTTAGGGTTTATAGGGTGTAGGGCTTAGGGCTTAGGATTTGGGGTTCAGGGTTTGGGGTTTGGGGTTTAGGGTTTAGGGTTTGGGGTTTGGAGTTTATGGTTTGGGGTTTAGGGTTTAGGCTAAACTTTAGGGTTTGGGTTTTAGGGTGTGGGGTGTAGGGCTTGGGGTTTAGGGTTTGGGGTTTAGGTCTAAGGGTTGTAATACAACGCCCACCTGCATTAGAAAGGGCATTTTCGGCCGTTCATATACTGCTTATGCAGGGGTTCTTGGGAATCCTTTGCTCCCTCCAGGATCTAGCTGAAAAAGCAGCCTTGCGCAGCAGCCAGTACAAAGGGTTTTCGGTAGATTTACCACCGCCATTTCGGGGTTCTTCGAGGGTTTAGGGTTTAGGTTCAAGGTTTAGGGTTTTGGGTTTAGGGTTTAGGGTTTAGGGATATTATGGGAGATTGGTACCGATGTTTTCTGTATGACATCCCCTCGGAATGCAGGCCTAGCCAGCTGGCCAGCGGGCGACGCGACCTACTCGATCCAGCTCGACACAGCGGTGCCGGCCAATGCGACGACCTTGCACGCCGTGGCTGCCGCAACCCCAGACTCCTAGTTTAGGGCTTTGTGGCTAGGGTTTAGGGTTTAGGCTTTAGGGTTTACGGTTTAGGGTTTAGGGTTTAGGGTTTAGGGTTCATGTAGCCCAAATTTGGGATCAAAAACTTGTGCGACTGGAAACCCTTTAGGGTATACGTTAACATTGGGATCATATACCTGTGCTACTTAGAACCCTACTAGGGACCTCGGACCACGAACCCAAGCTGTGACAAGGGCTTCCTAAACCCTAAACCCTAAACCCTAAATTAAGAGCCTCCGGCTCAAGCCGCCGACCCCGCTGGAGCATAGTTGAAAGGTTTAAACGCGCTCGTCAGCTCAAAGGATGTTGCTTGAGCCTCTGTGAAACGTTGGGGGGGGGCGGGGTAGGGGGTAGCACCAGGACCCAAACAGGAGCTGAAGCCCCATCAATTCAAGCCCGACAACCCGAGAGGGGGGTAGAGGGGGGGGGTAGGGGGGGGGGGGTCCGCATTCGCTCACTCACCGCACTCCCCGGCGCCGTGTGGGGCTTTTTTCCCAAAGGACCCCTATGTCCTGTTGTGCGAAACCGCCTATGGTCCGTGAGTTTATGCGGTGTGGGTGGCCTGGCCCTCCATGGAAAAGCTGCCCGGGCACCCCCCCCTACCCCCCGTTTTGGGGGGTAAGGAGGGAAAGAGGGATTTTCACCTCTTTTCCCATCCAACACGCCGAGCCTAAAGCCTAAAGCCTAAAGCCTAAAGCCTAAAGCCTAAAGCCTAAAGCCTAAAGCCTAAACCCTAAACCCTAAACCCTAAACCCTAAACCCTAAACCAAGGAAGTCACAGGGGCACGTCCGGCCCCCCCACCACTGCTTCGAGTCCAGGAACCTCCCTAAGCCCTAAACCAAGCCTAAAGCCCTCAAACCCTAGAACCCCCAGCCCTAAACCCTAAACCCCAAACCCTAAACCCTAAACCCTAAACCCCTAAAACCTTCCAACCCCAAGCCCGAAAACCCCAAACCCTTGCAACCCTCCAATCTCTACTCCCCCCCCCCCCCAGACCCCGAGTGTCAGTCGGAGTTTGACTCGAAGCTTGGGGCTCTAAACCCCTAAACCCTAAACCCCAAACCCCAAACCCTAAACCCTAAAGCCTAAAGCCTAAACCCTAACCCTAAATCGGGCAAAGGTTGGGCGCTGGAACGAGGGAGTCCCTTTCATTGCGGATCTGGTGGTTGCCTGGCAGATAGGATGCCATGTCTTGTTTTTGCATTTGTTGTTTAGGGTTTAGGGTTCAGGGTTTAGGGTTTAGGGTTTAATTAGGTTTTAGGGTTTAGGGTTTTGGGTTTAGGTGTATTGTCGTCCATATGGGTACTTCCCAAAATACGGGTACCCCTGTTATACCCCTAAATAGAATAGAATCCCCTTAATGGGACCCCCAAACATTGTGCCCCCCCATTTTCGTGAACCCCCTAATGTTTTTTGGGGTGTTGTTCTTTTCGGGTTGGTGGTTATGGCTTGCGTGTTTTTTTGGGTATGTGTGTGATTAGGGGAGTTAGGGGTTAGGGCACGTTGCGCTAAGAACGGCTCTTGTTGTGACCGCCTCTCGTGCCTGCCGTCCATCCAAATGCACAATGGCCCCGTCGCCCCAGAAATGCTCCAGTTGGAACCAAAATCCCAAATCCCAAAACCCCCAAAGCCCCCGAAACCCTAAACCCTAACCCCTAAACCCTAAACCCTAAAACCTAAAACCCTAAACCCTTAACCCTTAACCCTAAACCCTAAACCCTAAACCCTAAACCCTAAACCCCGAAATCCCAAGGATGACGCGGTGCCCACGCATCCGCCCTTGGGAGTGTCCTTCACGGACGCGGACCCCATGGCCGGAAGTTACGGCGGCGTCGTGGCCTTGCTCGCATTGCAGTTGGAGGGTTTAGGGTTTAGGGTTTAGGGTTTAGGGTTTAGGGTTTAGGGTTTAGGGTGCCTAGGGTGCCGAGGGTGCCCAGGGTGCCTGGGGTGCTTAGGGAGTTTAGGGAGTCTTGTGAGGGTGTTCAGGTGCTGCTTAGGATCTAGGGTTTTTGTTCGTAGGGTGTTAAAGTTGTTTAAGGTGTTGATCTTCGGTCCTCGGAAGGCAGATCGGAGGCATTGGGATTCGCACCGGTTGGTGGGAGTAGGCTTGGGAGCTTCGAGTATCTTGTTGGTTTCCCGATGAAGGTGTCTATGGGCCCTTCTGCCACCTCCACAACCCCTTAGGGTTTGGGGTTAGGTTGTTGTACCCAGGTGGTCGTCCAGCGAGCTTCAGACGAGTCGGACCTGTCGCATTACATTGCCTACTGGGGCCTGGCTCCCAGAGCGGCCATCGTGATGTTTTGGGGTTTTTGCAGGCGTGGCTGCTGTCAGGGCCTTGTCTGTGCTGCTGCATGAGGCACGAGCGCGGCCGAAAAGATTCCCGGATCACTTGCGATTGGGTCGGTCGGCGTCATGGCCAACGGCACCAGCAGTGCCAACTTTACCGCTTCCCTCCCAATCCACCTGCTGCTGGACGGCACTCCGTAATGATTAGGCCCATCACGAGTTCTTTGTGACCGAGGGCGAATGCAGGCTAAACGGCGCACGTATGGAGCAATCTTCCCCCCCCCTCCCAAAAAAAAAAAGAACTCCCCTTCCGCACCCCCAAAAGCCCGAACCCCAAACCCTGAACCCTAAACCCTAAACCCTAAACCCTAAACCCTATGAACCCTGAACCCTAAACCCTAAACCCTAAACCCTAACCCCCATGATGCCGCAAAAGGCCGAACGGACAGCTCCCGCCGGCCGGGGCCAGCCACATCGTGGTGGTGTCGGCCATCCAGTTGGGGGCGGCCAGTGGAGATTCTTGGTTGCGCCTTAGGGTTTAGGGTTTAGGGTTTAGGGTGCTTGGAGGTTCAGGGTGCTTGTAACTCAATAAAAAGTGTAGTCATAACCCACTTATAAGCCCCTTGAATACTCTGACAGGGTTATAACTGGGTTATAAGTACAGCTAGAATTGAGTTACTAACTACCATGAACCTCCAAGTAAAAGGTGCTCACACATGTGGGGGTTTCCGAAATTAGGGGTACCCTTTTTGGGGTCCTTAGTATATGGGAATCCTGCTAATTATTTGGGTTCTATCATATAGGGATCCCTTAATCTCGTAAAACTCCCATGCGGAATTCAGCGTTGCTTGGATTGCTAAAACCTCATTGCTCAGCGGAGACGCTCTTGCATGAGGAGATGTCAACCGGCGTGGGCGTGGCTCTGCAGGACTATGCCCCACCTTCCGTGTCAAAGCTGCATCGATTAGCTCCATGACGCCCCAGTCCCTCAAGGACGATGATGCAGTGACTGGTGTCACAGACGTTGCAAGATCTTGAAAATGCCATGTGCTCGTCCCGCCTATCCCGTGTGGCAGAACCCTGCAAGCTCCGAACCCTAAACCCTAGACCCTAGACCCTAAACCCTAAACCCTAAACCCTACAATACGATTGACTCAAGGTCGAAGCACAGGCCGTTACCTTCACGGATACGGACCCCACAACCGGCGTAGTCTCGGGCGACATCGTGGTGACCCGAGCCGGTGACCGAGAGGGTTTAGGGTTTAGGGTTTAGGGTTCAGGGTTTAGGGTTTAGTTCAGGGTTTCGGGTTTAGGGTTTAGGGTTTAGAGTTTAGGGTTTAGGGTTTAGGGTTTCCCAAAGAGCCCAATATCCCTTAATGAAGGAAGAAATGTCTTCCTTCATTTATAAAGGGATCCTTACTATGTTTTAGGGTACATTCCTTAACTAAGGGGTATTGGGCTCTTTGTGTTCATAAAGCCTCAACGCTCAACCCCTCCAAGCCCTCGAGCCTATAAACCCTAAGATCTTCAAGTCTCGAGCCTAAATCGTCAAGACCCCTACACCCTAACCCTAGACCCTAGACCCTAGACCCTAGACCCTAAACCCCAAACCCCAAACCCTAAACCCTAAACCCTAAACCCTAAACCCTAAACCCTAAACCCTAAACCCTAAACCCTAAACCCTAGACCCTAAGCCCTAAACCCTAAACCATAAACCATAAACAATCATCGATGACTGCCGGGAGCTCTGCGGGGTAAGGGTTTCCTGCAGCGCTCATGAGGCCACCGACGAGACCGGCGTGGTGCCGGACCCAGTTCAGCGTCGGGCGGTTAGGGCTTAGGGTTTAGGGTTTAGGGTTTAGGGTTTGGGGCTAGGGTTTAGGGTTTAGGGTTTAAGGTTTGGGATTTAGGGTTTAGAGTTTAGGGTTGGGGATTTAGGGGGGGGGGGGGCGGGGGTTGTCCTAGCAAAGGTTTCTATCAGGTTTTGTTTGAGAGTCCCTTCTTGCGGGTGTCTGGCATCGGGCTTTTATGCATAGAAGATTTCCCATACGCATAGAATACCCCAAACCCTGAAGCACAGAAGCCCTACAGCCTAATACGACGCACCCAAACGCCAGCTGCTCTGGAACCCTGCCTAGTCGACTAGGAATCCGAGTGATGCAAGGGAAGGGGGGTGCCACAGGCCCCCCATGTTCCCTGCGTAAGTACTAAGTCTTATTGGGGACTTATGATTTGGGCTGATTCTTTGTTGGGTAACATGGGCCCTTACATCCTCCCAACCCTTACACTAGCCTGGTTCCTCGTGACGCTCTCTTTTTCTCATCCCGGACGCGGTCTGGGCTTTAATTGCTTTAGTGGCTCCTTCGGGTTCTGGTGAAGGAACTTAGATTAGGTTACCCCAGCAAGGCGAACTAGTACATCATAGAGTGTTTCTGACGGGCTGGAGTTTACCACTTATGCTGGGCTTGATGCCACAGTAAACCTGAAACTGCCCTAAACCCTAAACCCTAAACCCCCTACATCAACCATAAACATGAAGCACATGAAAAAACAAGCTTTATTGGGCCCCAACTCCACCCCAGTAGCACTCTCCCCTTGTCTGCTACTAGATTTCCGGCAGGCTGGTGGAAGAAATAAGAAAGACTGAAAAGGAGTGCCGAGTGGTTTCCCTAAACCCTGAACCCCAAACCCTAAACCCTCAACCCGAAACCCTAAACCCTAAACCCCAGACCCTAAACCCTAAACCCCAAACCCTAAACCCTAAACCCTAAACCCCAAACCCCAAACGCCTCTGCCCGGAGGTCTCCTACAACCTCTACTGGGCCGACTCCCAAAACACTAAGCTGTTCCTCATCACCAAGCTGGCAACCTCCGGCTCGATGGACGCCCGGCCGCCTGCGAAGCCGTTTAGGGTTGAGGGTTTAGGGTTTAGGGTTTAGGGTTTAGGGTTAGGATTTTAAAGGATTTAAAGGGTTGAAGCCCCAAACCATGGTTTGGGGGTTCGTCGGGCTTTAGGGTTCTCGGGTTCAGGGCTTTTGTGAAGCCCCATCCCTCTAAGCCACCCTAAACCCTAAACCCTAAATCCTAAACCCCAAACCCTCAACCCTCAACCCTAAACCCTCAACCCTCAACCCTCGACCCTCAACCCTAAACCCTAAGCCCTAAACCCCAAACCCCAAACCCTAAACCCTAAACCCGAAACCCTCGACCCTCAACCCTCAACCCTAAACCCTACACCCGAAGCCCTAAACCCCAAACCCTAAACCCCAAACCCTAAACCCTAAACCCTAAACCCTCAGACTCCCTCAGCCCTCCTCAGACCTTCACGGTCAGCAACGCGGCCCTTCCCGTGGGAGCGACGCGCATCCTCGTGGTTGTTGAGGGCGCAGGCGGCGAGGCGCCCAGTGGGCCTGTCCGTGCCTCAGAGCATTCCACCGAGTGCAAGACTCCCTCTGTGTATATAGATACTTTACATACATCTCTATATACATCTGTATATACACCTATATATACATCTATATATACATCTGCATCTACATCTACATCTACATCTACATCTACATATACATATACATACCCATGTACATATACAAATAAAGAAATAAAGAAAAGTGTGTGTGTGTATGTATGTATGTATGTACGTATGTAAATATAGGTAGTCATTATGCACAAACTTGATTATTAGTTTTTTAGTTGCAGAATGATTTTTACGATGCCTTGTAGTTACACTTGTAATTATAGATATAAGTTTTGATACAAGTACATGAACATGTAAGTATATATATATATATATATGTATACATACATACATACATACATACATACATACATACATACATACATACATACATACATACATACATTTCAGAATGGGGCATTGAACCCGGGGGGGGGGGGGGGGGGCGGGGTGCGCCTTCAAGGTCACATCCGGTGAGGTGGACTACACGACACTCACAGCGCCTCGAGACCTCGCCTTTCAAGACACGGACCCTGGAGTAGACGTGTACGGAGGCCAGCAAGCATTCCGGTTCCTTGCGGGTTTTGGGGGTTTAGGGTTTAGGGTTTGGGGTTTAGGGTTTGCGGTTTCGGGTTGTTTGTTGGGTTTAGGGTCAAGTGTGTGAATGTCCGTGGCCAGGCAGCATCACTTTCCGTCGGGCAGTTCGCGAGGTGCGCCGCGCGAACCGCTTTCATGGCAGTTGCAAGTAGTTGGAGGTTCATGGGTCCTTACAACCCCAACTCTAAGTCTACTTACAAAGACTTGCAAGTGCAGCGTTTATGGGGTTATAGGTACCCTGAACCTCCAAGTAGTGCGCTGCAAGTTGCAAGTGAACCCCAAACCCGAAAAGCTTCTGCCGCGCAGGAGACTGTCCAGCAGTATGAGGTGGGAGTTTCCAAAGTTCACATTCCACCTGGTTAGTTTCTACAAAATCAGCATGTTTACTCCCCTCCCCCTAATATTGAACCCCCCCGTACCCCCTGAAATTCAATACCCCCCCCCCCATATACTATAATGTCACTATCATGGGAGTTTTACTTTACTAGGGGAAGGGATAAAACATGGTCAGTTCTCTAAATTGGGGACCCTTCTTGGGGTACCCTAAACCAGAGGGGCCGCCTTATAACAAGGACCCCAAACGAGACCGTACTTTGGAGAAATCACCATATCCCTAAACCCTAAACCCTAAACCCTGAACCCTAAACCCTAAACCCTAAACCCTAAGTACCAGGTTTACTGGGCCCAGCTGTCTGGGGCGACGGCGTCTCCTCTCCAGTTGATTGAGACGATCACGACAGCATCAAACAACGAGTTCCGGGGCCCGGTCTGGAGGGTTTTGGCATAGAGTTTAGGGTTGAGGGTTTAGGGGTTTCGGGTTTAGGGTTTAGGGTTTAGGGCTTAGTTTCTTTTCGGGTTCTGAGTGCTCCTTGGGGTCCTGAAGGCTTCTGTTAGGGTTCTGAGGGTTGCTTCTTGAGGGTTTTCGGGCATCTAGGGTTTGGGGTTTAGGGTTTAGTTAGGGTTTAGGGTTTGTTGGGGTTTTAGGTTTAAGGGCTCTTTGGCGTGGAAGCAGGATACCCTTCTTGCTGTGGTGCATAGTAGTAGAGTAGGTGACCTTTAACCTTTTTGGGGTAGTATAACCTCCTTATCCCGAAGGTTAACCTTTAGTTCCCCAGGTTACTGGACAACTATAATTGGGGGTGGGAGTATTTACTAATAGTATTCCCAAATGGTCCCTACATAACTTATAGAACTCTACTATAAAGCAGCCCCCCAAAACAAACACTATACATATATATGTAAAGATAAAGATAAAGATAAAGGTAAATAAAAATCTTAATGAAGATAAATAAACAAATACATATATATATACACATACATATATATATATACATTCGAGTATTCAGGCCCCTAGAGCATTAAGGGGGTTTTGGGCTTTGAGTTTCGACACCTTTGGCCCAGGATGCCCAGCAGTACCCTTATTCCCTTTTTGGGAGTTTGGGTTCCTTCAGGGACCGCTTCAAGCCAGCTTTTTTCATTCCTAGGTTCCTCTTGGGTCTCCCTAAACCCTAAACCCGAAACCCTAAACCGGCTAAACCCTAAACCCTAAACCCTAAACCCTAAACCCTAAACCCTAAACCCTAAACCCTAAACCCTAAACCCTAAACCCTAAACCCTAAACCCTAAACCCTAAACCCTAAACCCAGACCCAGGAGTCTCTCCTTCCAGATGATCGACTCCTACGGCGACGGATGGAATGGAGCCGTGTACCGCATCCAGGACCTCACCGGAGCTTTGGGCTGCAAAGCTGAGAACCCTCAACCCTAAACCCTAAACCCTAAACCCTAAACCCTAAACCCTAAACCCTAAACCCTAAACCCTAAACCCTAAACCCTAAACCCTAAACCGTGAACCCCTGAACCCTGAACCCTAAACCCTAAACATGCCTTAATTTCCGTGGGGGGAGGGGAGGGTATATTCCTGTCCAAGCCGAGGTTGCGCACAGCAAGGTGACACAAGTCTAATAAAGGCACCTAAGACAGGATGCCAGCTGCGGCTGCTGCTAGATCACATGGCTAGCCTGCCCTTTCAGTGGCTTCAAGACGCAAGTAATCCTCAACCGCCACGCCAAACTGGCTATCCAAGTTGCCGGCTTAGGGTTTCGGGTTTAGGGTTTAGGGTTTGGGGTTGAGGGTTAGGGCTTACGGGAAATGTCAAGAACCGCTTCACGCAGCATGCTTCTGCAAAAGGCGCCCTCGTGGCGGAGGGCACCTTCGAAAGCGGCTACGGGGCGACGCACACCATCCATCCAGTCACTGCAGGCGCGTCCTTGAACCTGCGGCAGCAGTTGGTTTTAGGGTTTTGGGGTTCTAGGGCTTTAACTAGGGTTTTAGGGTTTTAGGGTTAAAGATTAGGTCGCTGCAGGTATGTCCTTGAACCTGCGACAGCAGTACAGCAGTTGGTTTAGGGTTTTAGGGCTCTAGGGCTTTCATTAGGTTTTTTTGGGTTTTAATTGGGCTTTTGGGGTTTTAGAGTCTTTTTCGTTTTAGGGTTTTTAGTGTCATAGGGTTTTAGGGTTTTTAGGGTTTTACATGGGGTTTTGAATGGGAGTTTGATTGGGCTTTTGGGGGTGTTAACTGGGGTGTTAGGGTTTATCGGGTTTTAGGGTTTTCGGGCTTTCGGGTTTAGGGTTTTGGGGCTTGGGGGTTTTAAGACTAGGGCTTACCCTAAGCCTCCAAACCCGAAACCCCGAAGCCCTAAACCCCAAACCCGAAACCCCAAACCCGAAACCCTAAACCCTAAACCCTAAACCCCAAACCCCAAACCCTAAACCCTAAACCCTAAACGCGATTAGTTAGGGGGAAGCTGAGGCTGCTCACCGTGACCGAAGGCGGCTTGGTAGCATTTTGTGGCTGGGTTTGGGGTTTAGGGTCTAGAGTTTAGGGTTTAGGGTTTAGGGTTTAGGGTTTAGGGTTTAGGGTTTAGAGTTTAGGGTTTAGGGGCCCTCAACCCCAAACCCTAAACCCTAAGCCCGAAAAGTTGCAAGGTGCATAGGGTTGCGGGCTCATGGGTTCGTAGGTTTGTAGGCTATGGCGGCACTAGGCTCTTGGGGTAGTTACATGGCCCCTTAGTATGGGCCCTGAAAAGGGGACCTGTTGTGTACTCCTTATGCACCCGATACAACCCAGAGGCCCATACTTCAGAACTCTTCAATTACCCTAAACCCTAAACCCTAACTCGAGGGGGTAAGGGAATATATTAACGGCCCCGATAGCTACCCTTAGATAAGCTTCTAGGATGTCCAGGGTTGATGAATTTGGGAGGTGAGGGCTTAGGGTTCTGAACCCCTTTGGGGTGCTCAGCGTCCCTCTTGAGGTTCAGGGTTTACGGTTGTAGGGCTTAGGGTTTAGGGTTTAGGATTTGGGGTTTAGGGTTTGGGGTTTAGGGTTTAGGGTTTAGGGCTTAGGGTTTAGGGTTTAGGGCTTTCAGCTCGAGGCAACTGGCCGTCAGAGATGTCCTGGGTCCCGTGGCTTCCATTCAGATGACGACCCCGACCTGTCGGGACCTATAACTAGGGCACCCTTCTAGCCCTAATGCAGTCCCTATGCAGCTCCAAAATGGGGGGCTAGTAGAAGGGGGAACATCCCGAGATAGAACCCCGAGAGTGGATCCTAGAGTCCTGTCAGCCTAAGATTCAGAGACCTGCGAGGCAATTTTTTTCGAACCCTCGGAACAACCCAAACCCAAAGCCCCTAACCCTAAACCCCAAACCCTAAAACCCAAAAGCCCCGAATGTAAAGGTGTTCCTAAGCCCCCTACAAACCCCGAAAGCACCGTCAAAAGAAAAGCTAAGTGGCAAACCCAAAGGCCCTGCCTTGACCAGTTTAGGGTTTAGGGGTTTAGGGTTTAGGGATTTGGGGTTTAGAGTTTAGGGATTCAGGGTTTAGGGTTTAGGGTTTAGGGATTAGGGGTTTAGGGTTTAGGGTTTAGGGTTTAGGGTTTAGGGTTTAGGGTTTGGGGTCAGCTTGCTGCCAGGTGTTGTGGTCATCCAGCGGTCAGGCCGGGTATCTGTGAACACGATGCCGTCGGCCGTTGTTTTTTGGACCGGTTAAGCAGAGCTTTAACAGTCCTTAATAGGGATTATAGTACCCCTTTAGAATCCCTACTAGAATCCCTAGTATAATTCCGATGAAGGACACTCCCAAAATTGGTTTATGGGGTTTATAGGCTTTAGGGTTCAGGGTCCCTATCCTTTTATGGCCCTTCTGCTACCTTAAGGATCTTTAAAGATGTTCCCCAAGACCCAACCTTGAGGGCCCAAAGTGCAACCCCTGGACTTGACTAGACCCTCAGCTTAAAGGGTTCTTAAGGGAGGGTCTAGGGTTTAGGGTTTAGGGTTTAGGGTTTAGGGTTTAGGGTTTAGGGGGGGTTTAGACCCAAGGTTCCCTAATCCTCCCCACTACTAAGGCTCCCCAAGCTTCCCCAAGGTTCCCTAGGTACCTACCCCCCATGAACTCCTCGCCCTTAAGAAGCCTATAATCAGCCCAAAATCCAACACCCTAAACCCTAAACCCTGAACCCTGAACCCTAAACCCTGAACCCTAAACCCTAAACCCTAAACCCTAAACTCTGAACCTGAACCCTGAACCCACCCTGAACCCTAAACCTAAACCCTAAACCCTAAGCCCTGAATCCCTAAACTCTAAACCCTAAATCCCTAAACCCTGACAACACGCGGCCAGGAGATCCTGAGCTCGGCATCGGGGACCTTCCCCGTGAATTACCAGTTCCGGGTGCCAGGTGGGCCTCTCGCGGGGTTTAGCGTTTAGGGGTTAGGGTTCAGGGTTTAGGGTTGAGGGTTGAGGGTTTAGGGTTTAGAGTTTAGGGTTTAGAGTTTAGGGTTTGGGGGTTTTGGGCGTTAGGTTCAGAACTTGTGCCTCAATAGGGAGGTGACGTCAGACATGAAACCCTAAACCCTAAACCCGAAACCCGAAACCCTAAACCCTAAACCCAAAACCTAAACCCTCAACCCTACACTACCCTAAACCCTCAGCCCTAAACCTTAGAGGCTTTTATGATCCACGGGGGCCCTGGTCCTCAATGGATTCGGGCCCCATGCCAAGACAGAGCTCATGTTAGTGGCCCTGTAAGCCCTTATGAGCCCTCAACTTCCTGGTTTAGGGTTTAGGGTTTTGGGTTTTGGGTTTTGGGTTTAGGGCTAGGGTTCAGGGTCCTTTATGGGGTTTCCGAAATTAGGGGTACCCTTTTTGGGGTCCCGTTAAGGGGGATGCTATTCTATTTGGGTGCTGTTATTTTGGGAAATACCCATATATCGTTCTCACGAAGCCCTACACCTTTAGATCCTTAGACCCTGAGACCGTTGGACCCTGAGACCCTTAAATCCTAAACCCTAAACCCTCAACCCTAAACCCTAAACCCTTAGGCCCTTAGATCAAGGAACAAAAGGAGGGAACCTCATAAGGGACCTTAGGGGTTCATTGGGGCTTACTTAGGGGCTACTTACGTATATAGGGACCTATATAAACCCTAAACCCTAAACCCTAAACCCTGAACCCTAAACCCTGAACCCTGAACCCTGAACCCTGAACCCTGAACCCTGAACCCTGAACCCTAAACCATACATAAGGGTTCTACAGGGGAATGAGATCAAGGGCCCCTTTCTCGGGGCCCCTCCTTATACACCTTAGTCAGACCCCGACAACTCGAGGTACCGCCAGCTCGAACTCCGGCAACGTCCACGTGGCTTTGTCATAGTGGGAGAACATGTTGCCTTTTTAAGAGTACTTAAACTCAATAAGGAATATACATTTACAGCTTTAAGGGTACTTAAACTCAAGAAGGAACATAAGTTTACATTTTTAATGCTATCCCAACTATGAACGAGGTGGATGGAGACATGATCTACGTGACCTTGCCATCCGGCGCGGCTCCCACAGGCGAGGGTGGTCTCGCGCGGTAGGTTTAGGGCTTTGGCGTTTTAGGGCTTTAGGGCTTTAGGGCTTTAGGGTTTCAGGGCTTTAGGGTTTTCGGGTTCTAGGGTTTTAGGGTTTTAGGGTTATCGGGTATAGGGTTTAGGGCCTAGGGTTTCTAGATACAAGTCCCCTAAACCCTGAAACTGGCAAGCGTGTTGTAGTATAGTGGGGGGATGCTAGCAACAAAGCCCTACTCCATTTGGGCTCCTAACGTTGCACAGAACTACCCATGAACCTTCAACTAGAGTTTCGGGTTTCAGCGGACCTGCTGGAGCACTGAAAGGCTCAGGGACCTTCGCAAGTAGGTTTACGTGGGACTATCAGCACTGGAAGCTGCATTCTCCGAAATGGAACCTGGCTTGTAATCCTAAATCCTAGGCCCAAATCCTGAGCCCTTAGCCCTGAACCCCACCCTACACCCTAAACCCTAACCCCTAAACCCTAACCCCTAAACCCTAACCCCTAAACCCTAACCCCTAAACCCTAACCCCTAAACCCTAACCCCTAACCCTCAAACCCTAAACCCTAAACCCTAAACCCTAAACCCTAAACCCTAAACCCTAAACCCTAAACCCTAAACCCTAAACCCTAAACCCTAAACCCTAAACCCTAAACCCTAAACCATAACCCCTAAACCCTAAACCCTAAACCCTAAACCCTAAACCCTAAACCCTAAACCCTAAACCCTAAACCCTAAACCCTAAACCCTAAACCCTAAACCCTAAACCCTAAACCCTAAACCCTAAACCCTAAACCCTAAACCCTAACCCGAAACCCTAACCCGAAACCCTATATAAACCCCAAACCCCTAAACCCTGAACCCCACTTCTTTACATGCCGAGCCCTTGAGCACCGCGAAAGACAGGTGCAGACCAGATCCTGGCGCAGTCCAGGCCGTGTCGATGTGTTTGGGTTTAGGCTTTAGGCTTTAGGCTTTTGGCTTTAGGCTTTAGGCTTTAGGCTTTAGGCTTTAGGCTTTAGGGTTTAGGGTTTAGGGTGCAGGGGAGGGATGTTGGAGGACAGATGAGTTCTAGTGTGTCAGGGGGGTTCCAGTGCATGTGAACTTCTGGGCTTAGCTAGTTGGTCTTGCTTGCAACGCGCCCACCTGCTCAGGCTGAATTCGGGCAGTACATCAGTACCACTATGGGCACGGGGCCCATGTTTTGGGAAGCAAGTGCGAGCAAGTTCTTCAGTGTCACGTGATGCGGCCAACAGCTTCCCAGTCAAGTCGACGCGCAGTTGTGCCAAGGTTGCTCTGAGTGATTTCGCGCCACCTTCCACATACCCGACATCCATTCAGTTTCAAGACACGGATGCAGGCGCACCCTAAACCCTAATTAGACCCCAAGCCCTAAACCCTAAACCCTAAACCCAGTGCTGGGTCGTTCTCTTTCACCCCCGAAGTTCGCAAGAAGCCTTTTGGGAAGCCCCGGGTCGTGGGGTTTGTTAGGCTTCAGGGCGCACACCCCCCTTTTCATTTTATTTTTGGCGGGGGGGGGGGGGGTTATTGTCGTACGGAACCTTTTTGTATTGGTTTAGGTTTTCGAGTTTCGGGCTTAGGGAATGGGACCGTCAATTGGAAGTCCATGTATGCTGCCAGGTGCCGCAGCGATCGCCGGTGTGATTACCATCGGAAGGGCGGCAGATGAATCTTCCATTCTTGGCTACAAGGTGTACTTTGGCAGTGCTGCCCTCGGCATTTTGCATGTGCGCAATGCAGCTTACTGCCCGACACCTGCGAGCCCCTCAACCCTAAAGCCCTAGATAAGCCCTAGATCCCAACCCTGTAGATCCCCAAAACCCAGCCCCTAAACCCCTAAACCCGAAACCCTTAACCCCCAAACCCCTAAGAACCTAAGCCCTAAACCCCTAAGAACCTAAGCCCTAAACCCCAAATCCCTAAACCCCAAATCCCTAAACCCTAAACCCTAAACCCTAAATCCTAAACCCTAAACCCTAAACCCTAAACCCTAAACCCTAAGCCCCAACACACCAGGCAGTGCGACTGAGAAACTTCCTCCTCCCGCTCTGCCCGGCCTTCATTACAAGCTCTTCGTGTTTCCGCAGCCAAGTGACTGCAGTGAGTGGGTTTAGGGTTTAGGGTTTAGGGTTTAGGGTTTAGGGTTTAGGGCTTAGGGCTTAGGGCTTAGGGTTTAGGGTTTAGGGTTTAGCGTTTTGGGTTTAGGGTTTGAGGTTGTAGGGTGTAAGGTTCAGGGCGTGTATCAGTGTACGCGCGGCGAGTGCGGCTTTTCTTTAGATTTGGGGTCGCGCTCCCCATCGCGCGCTTGCATAGCTCAGTAGTCCCACCCCCACCCGAACTATTCTCCTTTGAGGATTTAGGGTTACCGGGGGCTTTCTTGAATTTCAAATGCTCCTGCCCAGGCACAAAAGGAGGCTGAGGGCTCGAACTCCTCAGCCTGAGAAAGACTTAGGATTTTCACCAGGGTCACACTACAACACGCGGGCTGTCGTTTCCCTTGCCGGAAGGATCCCACGATGTCCCAGGGGGGCAGGGCAGCCGAGGCAAAGCCAAAGGATCTGGGGTCTCAGTAGATACATCGAAGCTGCTGTGAAAGTTGGGATGCAGTAGCCTCTTCGAAAGCTTCGTGAAATGCAAAGAGCAGCTATGGCCCGACTGTGGAGGGCAGGCGGCAAAACCACCCGAACCCACCCCTGTTAGCCTAAGCTCAAGTCAATGCCTACTTCCAAAAAAACTGCTTCCGTCCAGTGTGGTATACGATGGTACGCCAGAAGGCACTTTGGTGCAATCGATGCCCTGAGTTGCTGGCCGGGCGAACGACCCGTTTAAGGTTTAGGCATGGGCTTGGGGGTTCGAGGAGTTTGGGATCATCTAGGGGTGTGGGCTCTTGGGTTCGGGGCGTGGCTTTAGGGACTTTTTTTTTGGTGTTTCGGGTTTAGGGTTTAGGGTTTAGGGTTTAGGGCCACAACACCTCCGTGGCTTTGGAAATTTGTTGGCTGCATGGGCCCGTAACTCTGAGGGTTAAGTTCCGACTCTGCCCAGGGGCAGCTCGGTGCCTTCCCTCGATGGCCGAGTGCCAACCTCCGAGGGCATCCACGCCGCTCTGGATTTCGAAAGGCGCGCGTGCCAACAACGCCTCATATTCTTCATATGTCAAGCTTTCCGGTGTTGAGGGCATGAAGGAAGAGGGTTCATACTGGTGTCCTTAAACCTGAGCCCCAGGCCCTAGACCCCTAGAACCCCCAAACCTGCCCAAAAGCCCCGAACTCCAGTTATGCCCGAAATCCTCGAAGGTTGAAGGGCTGTGTCTCTACGCGTGCATGCGTGCAGGGCCAGCGGGTTGTAGGGCCTGCAAGGCTTAAGGCTTTTTGGTTGGGCTTAGGATTTAGTTTCCCCTAAGCTCTACTAAGCCCTAAACCCTTTATAAACCCTAAACCCTGAAGGTCCTTGGGGCCCCCAGAACCCTTGAGCTTTAGAGTTCGAGTTTCATGGAAATTGGGAGGCTATACCGCGGAAGGTCTGCAGCCCCTAAGCCCTAAACCCTAGAACCCCCGAACCCCAGAGGCTAACCCTAAACCCTAAACCCTAAACCCTAAACCCTAAACCCTAAACCCTAACCCGTAAACCCTAAACCCTAAACCCTAAACCCTAAACCCTAAACCCTAACCCTAACCCCTAAACCCTAAACCCTAAACCCTAAACCCTAAACCCTAAACCCTAAACCCTAAACCCTAAACCCTAAACCCTAAACCCTAAACCCTAAACCCTAGCCCTAAACCCTAAACCCTAAACCCAATCTTAGACTTGCCAGGAAAGACTTTGGCGCCCCGGGGGCTTTTGCCACCGGCTTCGCCATCCGATGGACGGGCTTCCTGCACATCGCGATCCTTGGTTGCTGGGGTTTTGGGTTTAGGGTTTAGGGGTGTTGGGGTTTAGGGTTTAGGGTTTCAGGTTTAGCGTTTAGGGTTTAGGGGTTAGGGTTTCAGGTTTAGGGTTAGGGGTTTAGGATTTATGGTTTAGGGGTTCGGGATATGCCATGACGAACTTTTTAGGGGCATTCTTGGCAGCTTCTTTATTTGTAATCGTCGCCCCCGGCCCGGCCCGAAGATCTAGAAAAACCCGTGGAAGGCTTGTCTACAGGGAGACCCCCTTGAAGGGTCAATTCAAAGGGCCCCTAATTCAGCCCCTAAGCCCTCAAACCCCAACCCCCCCCCCCCCCCCCCCCCGCCCCCCGCCCCTAAAACCTTCTTTTTTCCTAAGCCCTCAAACCCCAATACCCCCCCTAAAACCTCTTGTTTTGTGCTTCTGCGGCCTTGTGTGCAGAGCAAAGGATCCCGGGCACGTACTACTTCCAGGCCTTTGCAGATGGGTGCAAGGCCGGGATGCCTAGGGCTGCTAAGGTCAAGGTTGGGATGCTTCCCCTTGTACTAACAGCCCCTAATAGGGATGGTAACAGGGGGTACTAAAATCCCCATTAAGAAGGGGGGAGGGGGCAAGGGGGAGTAATGGCGGGTTGGGGGTGGGGGGGGGGGTGGGGGGGATGGGGGGGGGGGGGGGCGGGGTTGAGGCTCAGGTTTTTTTTTTTGGGGGGGGGGATTGGGGTTGCAGGATGTTTGTTTGGGGGGGTTTCGGGGCTTAGGACCGGTTTGCAGGTTCCAGAGCTTTGCGGATTTTTAAGGGTTTCAGTTGGGATGTGCCCCCCATATACTAACAGTCCTTAGTAGGGATTATGGTAAGGGGTACGAGAATCCCAATCTAGGACTCTTGGACTCTTGTGTGAGGGGAAACAATTCAAGGTTTCAGGTTTTAGGGTTTAGGGTTTAGGGTTTGGGGTTTAGGGTTCAGGGTTTAGGGTTTAGGGTGGTCCCGATCGCGTAGGTCTACTTGCACGGGGACGTGCTGATCGACGATGCCGGCGGCTCAGTACCTGGTTCCTGCTTGCGCTGGGTTTGGGGCTCGGAGCCCCTCAACCCGAAACCCTAAACCCCAAACCCCAAACCCGAAACCCTAAACCCTAAACCCTAAACCCCAAACCCTAAACCCTAAACCCTAAACCCCCCAACAAACCCCCCTAAAGAGCCACAACGTCCAGGAGTTCATCGGGACCAACGCAAGCTGGAGCTCCGGGGCCAGCACCTTCTTGGCGCAGCTAGGACCTGGAGTAGGCCCTTGTTTCCTTTTTTTTAGGTTTAGGGTTTAGGGTTTAGGCTTTAAGGTTTAGGGTTTAGGGTTAGGGTTTAGGGCTTAGGGTTTAGGGTTTGGGGTTATTCCTAGGTTACTCCTGAGTCTAGGCAGGGCAAGCACGCGCTGCAAGTCGACTACGCCTTCCCGTGGGCGCCCGGGCGCAATTTAGGGTTTTAGGGGTGTAGGGTTTGAGGGTTTAGGGTTTTAGGGTTTAGGGTTTAGGGTTTCGGGTTTAGGGTTTGGGCTTGCAAGGCTTGCAGGGCTTGCAGGGCTTGCAGGGTTTGCAGGGTCTGCAGGGTTTGCAGGGTTTGCAGGGTTTAGGGTTTAGGGTTTAGGGTTTAGGGTTTAGGGTTTAGGGTTTAGGGGGTAGGGTTTAGGGTTTAGGGTCACAAATCCGAGGCGCCAGCGACTCCCGAGGGCACCATGGTCCTGTACTACTGGGGCGCGGACTCAAACGACATGTGGATGAAAGTGCCCCCAGCCAAGTGCCTCAGCTTATTGGAGCCCACAAAACAAACCAAGAGACCCCTACGATAGCCCTAAACCCTAAACCCTAAACCCAAAACCCTAAATTTGAAGCCCTAAACCCGAAGCCCTAAACAATGAAAATCCTCAGAGAACCCGCAACCCTCAACCCTAAACCCTAAACCCTTGAATTCCTCGGCCCTTTGCGGCTTCTTGCCAGAAGCTTCAGGGTACACTTGGGAGGTTCATGGGTACTTGGTAACCCCAAATTATACGTCCACTTATAACCTGCTTAGAGGACTTTGGGGGGGCTTATAAGTTGGGATATTCCCCCTTATACTAACAGTCCTTAATGGGGATTATAACAGGGGGGAATGCCATCCCAAGGAGCTGTTTGTATAGGGGGGAAGATCCCAACTTACAAGCACAGTTATACGTGGGGCTACAGGTACCCATGAAGCTCCAAGCAGAAATAGGGATGCCCAGGCTCTCTTATGGCGTGAACGAGACGGATTGGGTGGCCTTCGTCAGTGTCTCTGAGCAAGGCTGAAACCCCAAACCCGCAACCCTAAATTTGAAACCCTAAACCCGAAACCCCTACACCCCCCCCCCCCCCCCCCCTAAACCAGCAGCTAAGGATGCGAGTGGCTTCAGCCCCGGACATTTCTAGACCCCACCAGTCCACATTCTTGAGAAGAGTGCTGTACTTGTGTGCCTGTTGGTGTCTGTGTGTCTCTGTGTGTCTCTGTGTTCCCGCGTTTTGCGGCCCAATTCGACCGGGAGAGGCGACCCCTTGGCGGTGGACTTGCCGAGCACACCTCTGCCGGAGAATGCAAGCCACCTCCTGGCTTTTGGCTCCTCGAGCACTGGAGCGGCTTGACACGCAAGTTGACCCGAAGTAGTTTAGGGTTTTAGGATCAATTGGGCTTGGGATCCGTGATGAGCCATGTCCTTTTTGATGCTCAAAGAGAAGCTGGTGTTTCGCCTGACCTGCAGGAGAGTTTTGGTCCCTAATGTCGGGGCCTACTTAGCATGGATGCTTGGGAGTTTATCGTGGAGCTACATTAGATAGGGTGAATTGATATGGTGAGGCTGGTTAGCGATTCGGCATCTGTACCGGACTGCCACCTAAGGATAGCTATCAGCAGCTGGGCAGCAAGCAGAGGGGCTGTTGCTGGAGTCGGGAAGAGACCCGAAGCCCGGACCTGAACCCTAAACGGAAGCCCTCAACCCAATCCCCAAACCTGCAAGCTCCTAAACCCCTAAGCCCTCAAAGCCTAAACGTCGTTTCCACCCTTTGGTCTTGGGAGCCAACCCTACTAGCAGCCGTTGGTAGTAGCATGATCTTTGCCAAGGTTCTTACTTACCCAACCTTCATGCTCATTTTGTTATTGCCATCATGAATATGATTGTTGTTGTAAGTATAATTAGTCTCAGTATCAGCCTTAGCATTTTTGTTCTTATTTGCCATCAATACCATGATTGTTATTGAATTTCATTGTTGTCATTATTGGTCTTACTGCTGACCCTAAACCCTAAACCCTAAACCCTGAACCCTAAACCCTAAACCCTAAACCCTATTGTTATTCCACACCCTGGCAGCCCGGGTCCGCTGGACCAAGTAGCAGCTCTAAGGTTTGTGGGGCCACCTTCTACTAACAGCCCTGAATAGGGATTATAAATAGGGGGGACCCTAAACCCTAATTCCAAAACCCTAACCCGAAACCCTAAGCCCTAAACCCAAAACCCAAAACCCTAAACCCTAAACCCTAAACCCTAAACAACCCTAAACCCCAACATAAGGGGGAACATCCCAAGCCCTAAGGTTTGCGGCCACCCCGGTCGTGGACCTCGTGCTACCCATGGCCTTGGCCTCCAATGCTGCTGGGCGCGCGAGACGACGGAAGCCTTAAAGCCCTAAAACCCAAACCCGGCCGTAAAATCTGAGCCCTAAATCCTAGCCCGAAACCCTCAACCGTAGCCCTAAACCCTAAGCCCTAACCCTAAACCCTAAACCGCAATGGGGTCGGGTGTTGGCTGTCGGCCTTTTTGCTTTGCAAGAGTTTGTGGGATGTGGGAGGGGGGTTCTTAGCAACCCAGTGAACCCCCAACACTGAGAGTTTCTTCGGGTACAACAGGGAACCAGAAACCCCAAACCCTAAACCCTAATCAGCCCTACTCTTAATACAAGCTCTTTCGCTGGCAGGGAATGCAGGCGAGGGATAGCAGCAGTGGCAACAGTAATAGCAGCAATGCTGACAAGAGATAAACGTGGGGGAAGGGGCCCCCTAAAATAGACCCCCGAATAGCAGGATCCCCTTAAAATAAGGACCCCAAGAAGGCACCCACATTATCGGAAACCCCCACAGAAGGAGAATAGACATAGGAGTAGGAGTAGTAAGACAGTAGATGGAGCAAAAATGCGATGTTAAGAAAACGCAGAATTGTGAGAATAAGGCTGAGCCTAGGATCACAACAAGGCTAAACATGTTAACAATCAAAAAGGATAATAAGAATAATGAGAAACATAAGGATAATAAGAATAGTAAGAATCGCAAGACCCAAAAGAATGATGAGAGTAATGAGAAAATAAGAATCATACGGGTATTATGAAGAATAAGAACGATACGAATAATAAGTACAATAAGAGCAAAGGAACAATACGTACAATCAGAGCAAAGGAAAATCACAATAACAGCAATAGAGATACAAAAAGTAGCCTGAGTCACAAGAAAAGCAGGAATGACCCATTCCCACATCCCTTCCCGGGAATAGTAAGTTTATATCATGCATATTATATCACATAATCTACAGTATTATGTAGTGGATCATACTGTATTTGTGTTATTATATGACTCCTCGCCTTTCTCAGGTCAGCTTTGTTGACTCAGACCCTGCTGTTGGCCAATATGCCGGGCCCGTGACTTTCACGCGCGGACAAGACGAAGACACGATCACCCAGTACTTGCTCTACTGGGGTCAAAGCGCCCTGGGCCTGTTTTTATCCAGTCATCTTGTTGGTCTCAGTTTGTTCCTGGAGCGAGAATGTCGTTTGCGGAATCTGCCTGTCAGGTGAAACAATCCCTGCACTACATCTGGGCCCACTGGCCAGTGTCTATGTGGATCCTTCCTTCACGTGCACGCCATTCGTGGGATATTTCACCGGTGCTATGCCTCTGACCTCCACCTGGACTTTCGTGGCAAATGCGTACGCGCTTGACTCGCCAGAGGTTGTCGCCTTTCAGCAGGGCTGCCAGCAGCACTGCCTGACCATGCCATCGTGTTCTGGCTTCGCCATGTACGTGTACACGGACTCACAGTCTGGCTGTGAGTACTACGGCGTCGACATTGGCATGGGCTTTGTTCAAAACGTGTCTTATGGAGGCCTCTCCACACTGTGCCAGAAGACATCGATCCTGGGAGCCTACGGCACGCTGCAGCTCCCAGCATCGGCGGCGCCTTCTGGCATGACGCACCTCGTGGTCGTCAGCGCCTACGAGAATGTGACCATGTCCTCCGGTGCCGGGGTGGTGCTCACGGACTACAGCACGGTGGACACCGTCGCCACGAACCTCTCCTTCGAAGACATGAACCCCCTGGCAGGCTTCGTGGAGGGCACTGTCATGGTCGGCGCGGCCGCCGACGAGTCGCAGATCTCCGGCTACGCCATCTATTGGGGGCAGAGCTCCTCCATGAAGCTGGAAGGAGGGGAGCCAGGGCTGCAGGCCCAGTTCTACGCCATGCCCAGCTGCCCCTGCATGACCTGCAACGTGGACTTTGCCTCCTTGGGCGCCCCCATCCTGGTGCAAGACGAGGCCGCGAACATGTACTCCTTCTCGCGCCCGGGCGGCGCCCTGTCAGCATGGCCTGGTCTGAACAGAAGCGAGTTTTTTGCTGCGAGGTGGCAGGGTCGAGTGACTCTTGCTGGTGGTCACTACACCATGACGCTGGTGTCGGATGATGGTGCACGCATACTGATCAACGGAGCGCAGGCGCTGTCTACGACCGGCACCACTGGTGCGACCACTGCGAGTGGTGATATGTACATGCCTGCTGGCACACATGACGTGGAGCTCGAGTACTACCAGTGCCGTGGTTCATCTGGTGTGACTGTGGCGGTGAGTGGGCCTGACACAGGTTACATGGACGTGAGCCTCTGGACAGTCGCCCGGCACGGGCCGCTGCAGCGGCCGCCCTTGCTCACTCTTAGCAAGACCGGATCAGACCTGACAGGAACGATTCCCTCAGACACCATGGTTCCGATTGGTGCTACACACCTGCTCGCCTTTGCCCAGTCTCTGACTGGCTACGACTCCACGTCTTGGATCGCCGTGGCACTCCAGGACTTGATCCGTCCGAACGGCACGGCCCAAGCGCTGAACTTCACGGATATGAATCCAGCGCCCAACTTCATAGAAGGAGTCCTGCTGATCAAGCGTGCAGTGGCCGAGCAAGAGGTGAACTTCTACAATGTCTACTGGGGTTCAAGCGCGACGGAAATCGTGAACGTGACCTCGCGCAGTGTGGGCAGCCTGAGCGACACGCGTCCCACGTGCAGTGGGGCCAGCTGTGGCGAGATTGTCATTGCTGCCGATGGGAGCAGTTCTCAGTGGAGTGTGACCCGTACTGCCTACAGCAACTACGAAAGCGCATCCATCACCCTCGTGGGACCGGCAGAGGTTCGCTTCACCTACCTGCACACGGAGCGCTGCTGCGACAAGATCCAATTGCTGGACACCTTCTACTCTGGGTTCACCACGCCCTCCGACACCATCGTCCTTCCGGAGGGCGTGCATGTAGCGACTTGGAACTCCGACTTCAGCGTCACGAACAATGGGTGGAGCTTCATCTACACCTACCAGGGGCTCTCGGACGGCCGCCCGGGTCTCATCGCCAGCCTCCCCAAGCCGGAGGGCCAGCAAGACCTGGCGCTGCCGATCACTCCCCAAGCTCTCCTTGGGACGCACTTCATCGTGAAGACAGCCTCTTGGCAGCCTCGAGTGGTGCCCTTTTCCCTTTTTTCATTTTTTTGTGTTTCAAGGTTCCCTTGAAACCTAACCAACCCCCGAAAAAGGGTGCCCTCATATTGCATAATATCATTTGCTGGGCTACCAAGGCCTACAACCTGACGGAGAGCAGCGGCTCTGTGGCACTGGAGATCCAGGACTTGGCCCCAAACGTCATCCCCATCCACAGCGCCAGCTTCACAGACGAGGATCTCGGCAGCGGGGTCATCGGAGGGAACATCTCGATTTCAGCTGCCGCCAGCGTGACGGGCTTCCGGGTCTACTGGGGCCGCAACAGCACACACCCCATTGCTGGCGGGATTCCGGGGCTGTTGGCTGAGTACTTCTACTTGTCGCCAACCTCATACTACGATGCCATTCCGTACCTGGACTCCATGCAGCCGGACCTCGTCCAAGTGGAGAGCATGCTGTATCACCCAGAAACCAATGAAGCCTTCCCGGGCGTTGGGGTTTCAGATGCCTTCGCCGCGCGATGGACCGGGTACATCATGATCAGCTCCGGTGGCAGCTACCTCTTTACCTTGAACTCAGATCCTTGGGCAAAAAACGAACGAACCCCAAAAGGGTTTATGGCTCCATATCTACCTTATAATAGGGATTTATAGGTAGTATAGGGTAACATGACCCCCCCCCCCCCCGCATTTTAGGGCTCTTAAGGATGATGGCAGCAAGCTCTACGTGAACGGCGTGCTTGTTGTGGACAACGACGGCGTCCATGGCATGCAAGCGATAAGTGGAGACGCCTACCTCTACCCAGGCATGCACGCCGTGAAGGTCGACTACTTCGACCAGGAGTCGTATGCCGGCATCATGCTGTCGTACAGCGGCCCCGACACGGGCGGCGCGACCGTCGCCGTGCCGGGAAGTGTGCTACGCCACGGATCCCTGGACAACGCCCTGGTTGGAGAGTGCGTGGCGCAGGCCGGAGCCTGCACGGTGCAAGTCGTGAACGCGACGATCCCTACAGAGGCCAGCCACCTGCTTGTGCGAGCATATGACAGTGAAGGTGAGAGCACTACTGGCGCGTCCCTTGCAGTGGAGGACGCAGCGTTGCCCTCCCAGCCTGCCACAGGCATCTACTTCCAAGATGTGGACCCCGTGGCCGGTCAGGTGAGTGGCACCATCACGCTGGAGCCTGCAGAAGACCCGAGCCAGATCTCCCACTATGTCATCTACTGGGGCAGCTCCGCAACAGTCAAGCTTGATGGCGTCCCCATTGCACAGATTGCTGCCAACACCAGCGGCACTTCCAGAGGGTCTTGTGGTGTCAAGGGCCCGGATGACACACCCTTGCGCTTCACCCGAGAGGGCATCAATGGGCCCAAAATCGTCAACGGCCAAGATGCCAGTCGCTGTGAGTGGAGGTGGCAGGTGAGCCTGCGCTCACAAGGCTGGCACTTCTGCGGCGGCACGTTGATCTCGCCAAAGTGGGTGATGACGGCAGCGCACTGTGTCGAGGGAGGTGGCGGCTTTCAAGTCGTGACGGGAGACTTCGACAAGGATTCGGACTTAGATGCCAACGAGGAGACGCACCAGGTCCTGCGAGTCATATCGCACCTAGGTGGGGCTTTACTACAACTTCATCACTTTCTAAGGTTTAGGGTTCCTCTAATTTCATATTAAGGGGTTAAAGAGCAACCAAGGCACGAGCTCTACAACTCCAACACCATGACCCACGACTTCGCACTCATCGAGCTCGAGGCTGAAGTGGATACGACGGCCTGCGCGGCGTCCGCCTGCTTGCCTGATGCGGAAGTGCCTTGGGGCCGTGAAGGGAACCCTAAAAGGGCTTATGGCTCCATGTTACCCTGCAACAAGAATTATAGTGGTTTAAGGTCTATGACCCCAATATAGGGTTTATATTAAGTTTATATTGCCTGAATAGGGATTATAGTAGTATAGCGTCCCCTAAACCCGAAACCCTAAACCCTAAACCCCAAACCCTGAACCCTAAACCCTAGGGTTCCTATTTGGTCCTCGAGGTGCCAGCAGGCCAAGAGTGCTTCATCACGGGCTGGGGAACCCTGGCCAGCGGTGGCTCATCGCCTTCCATCCTCCAGGAAGGTGCCTTGGGTTTAGGGTTTAGGGTTTAGGGTTTAGGGTTTAGGGTTCAGGGTTTAGGGTTTAGGGTTTAGGGTTTAGGGTTCATGTACCGCTATTCGCCGCTATACGACTGTCGAGGGACATGGGGCCACAACTAGACCGTTTTAGGATGTCTGGGGCTTCCTGTGGGACTTAATAACCACTTATAACTGGGCTTATCACCCTACTTATAATGGGGATAACCCCTATAAGGCCCTTTAGGGGGATTGTAAGTAGGGTTATAAGTACAGTTATAATTGGTTAGTAAGTACCATGAACCTCCAAGCAAGGTATGGTGCTGGCTCTGACCAACTCGGAGTGCAATGCCCGCTACGCTGGGCAAATCCTCGACGACATGCTCTGCGCCTTGGGTTTAGGGTTTAGGGTTTAGGTTTAGGGTTTAGGTTTAGGGTTTAGGGTTTAGGGTTTAGGGTTTAGGGTTTAGGGTGATTGGTAGCCCAGTGGTACCCTTTACCCTCTTTTTGTGTTTATGGGTTTCCCGAAAAAAAAGGCAAAACAACAGAGGGTGCCCTAATCACAAGATAGTTACTGGGCTAGCAAGGCGCTCAGGGCACAGCCTCCGGAGGAATCGTCGACGCGTGCCAGGGAGACAGCGGCGGGCCCCTTGTCTGCCCCACCGGGGACGGCGCCTTGCTTGCAATTTCCGCGCGTCTGCGTGAAGCTGTGCCACTGACGCCGAGCTGCTGCCCTAAACCCTCCATAAGAATGTACGACACACGAGCTGAGGCAGGTACGTGCTTCACGGCGCAACCTCTTGGGGCTATGGCTGCGCAGACGCCGACTATCCTGGCGTCTGGTCGCGTATCACCTGGATTCTGGGCTGGATCGAGACCCACACAGGCCCGCCCGGGGCTTGGGGTTTGGGGTTTATACCTTCAGAACACAGCAACCTACTGCTTTGTGGGTCGCCCAAGAATCCTATAAGGGGCTTTATCATGAGAACCTACAAAAGAAATGAGGTTTTGGGTTCTTAAGGTGGGGCTTCTAGGCCTATAGGTATTGCAAGCCTCAATTGAGTTTAGGGGGAGCATGGTCGCCAGGTTCGGAACACATGTCGTGCTCGCCCTAAAGTCCTAAATCCCCCGTATACTAAGCGTCCTTAACAGGGATTGTAGTACCCTCTATGATACTCCCTATCAAGGAGCTGCATGGTAGTAGAACATCCCAACCTACACCCAAAACCCGCGTGGGCTTTCTGATGGCCCACGCTGAAGTCGAAGCCCCTGGATTTTTTAAGAGCGGACTGCAACACCGACGCCTCTGTATATCCATCTTTGTAGTAGAGTAGGTAACATGTCTCACGCTCGACGCCGGGGACTTGCTGTGCACACGTCGCGCTTTAACCTTTTTGGGGTTCCCCTCAGAATCCCAAAGGTTAACCTTCAGTTCTCCTAGGTACTGGACAACTACGCCATTAATGGAGGCCTCTTAGGAGCCCCATACCCTATACACCCTAAACCCAACCCTAAACACTAAACCCTAAACCCCAAACCCCAAACCTTAAACCCTAAACCATGGCGGGCAGGCCCTCAAGGTAGCTCCCTCGCGCCTCGCCAGGCTTGACTCCCCAGACCGGAGGTGGGGGCAATGTGACCTACAACCTCACGGCCCAGGCCATCCTTGAAACCCTAAGCCCTAATCCCTAAACCCTAAACCCTGAACCCTAAACCCTAAACAGGCCATCCCAGCCGGTGCGACGCATCTGCTTGTCTTCTCCTCCAAGCACGGGGCGGAGATGAGCACCGGGATCAGCGTTCCTTGGGCCCTATAAGTGAACCCGAAAAGGGTTTAGGGTTTAGGGTTAGGGTTTAGGGTTAGGGTTTAGGGTTTAGGGTTTAGGGTTTAGGGTTTAGGGTTTAGGGTTTAGGGTTTAGGGTGTGGGGTGTAGGGTGTAGGGTTTAGGGTTTAGGGTTTAGGGTTTAGGGTTTAGGGTTTAGGGTTTAGCTCATATTACTTTAATAGGAATTATTAGTCGTATAGGGTATATGACCCCAATTTTAAGGGGTTTTTGGCTCCATATGTACCTTAAATAGGGATTGTAGCAGTAGAGGGTATATGACCTCAATCTTCGGGTTCATAGACATTGGGATTATAGTAGTATAGGGTATATGACCCCAATTTTACGGTTCGTTGGGTCCTCAAGGTTCCCGTGGTAGACTTTGCTCCTACTTCTTTGGCGCCCGCGTCCATTTCCTTCACTGACACGGACCCTTCTCCGGGGGAGCTGGGGGGCACGATCGTGATTGGACGAGCGGCAGACGAGACCAATGTCACCCACTACGCTGTCTACTGGGGTTCCTCCGACCAGACTGTCCTTGAGATCTTTGCGCAGGTGTGTTGGCTATAGGGATCACTTATAGGTCCTGTTCGTATAGAAGCATCCCGGAAAAAATTCACCCACCAAAAGTTCTAAAATGTCGAACAAACCGGCAGGTGCCAAAAGGCTCTGGAAGCCTTGAAATCCCAGTGCCGGCAAACACGCCACAGCCCTCGGGTGCTTCGCACTTCCTGGCATTCGTGGTGGGCCCTAGCGGCCAAGGCAGCAACCTTACAAGGGACCTTAGGGGTTCTTTGGGGGCTACTTCGGCACACAGGGAATATATAAGGTATATATAAGGAGGGAATAAGATTAAGGGGTTTCTTCGAGGGGTCCCTAAACCCTAAACCCCAAACCCTAAACCTAAACCTAAACCCTAAACCCTAAACCCTAAACCCTAAACCCTAAACCCTAAACCCTCTTATACCCCTTAAAAGGCAGCAACAGCGCGGCGGTGGCCATTGTGGATGTGGACCATTCCCGCGCGCCTGGGGGTCTCGCCTTCCAGGCCGCAGGGGGCCAAAAAGCCTTGGGGGGGATAAGGGTTTAGGGTTTAAGGTTTAGGGTTTAGGGTTGGGGCTTGGTAGCCCAGTGGTACCCTTTACCCTTTTTGGGGTTCTGGGTTGCCTTGTAACAGTAGCCAACCAAGAAAAGGGTGCCCTGATGATAATATGGTTACTGGGCTACTAAGGGGGGGGATTCTGCAAAGCCATGTTTGTAGAATCCTTATGTTTATGGTAGCCCTAAACCCTAGTTATTAAACCCTGCCCTAAACCCCAAGCCCCAAGCCCCAAGCCCCAAACCCCAAACCCCAAACCCCAAACCCCAAACCCCAAACCCCAAACCCTAAACCCTAAAACCCAAACCCCAAACCCTAAACCCCAAACCCCAAACCCCAAACCCTAAACCCTAAACCTTATGTTTAGGTGTTTTTTCTTTGCGCCCCGAAGGACGCAGATCCTGGACAGGGGACCGTGGGTGGAACCGTCACCATCCAGAGGGCGGCCAGCCAGACAGGTGGGGGGGGTGGGGGGGGGGGGTTTAGGGTTTAGGGTTTAGGGTTTCGGGTTTAGGGTTTAGGGTTTAGGGTTTAGGGTTTAGGGTGTTAGGGTGTTAGGGTTTAGGGTGTTAGGGTGTTAGGGTGTTAGGGTGTTAGGGTGTTAGGGTGTTAGGGTGTTAGGGTGTTAGGGTGTTAGGGTGTTAGGGTGTTAGGGTGTTAGGGTGTTAGGGTGCTAGGGTTTAGGGTGTTAGGGTGTTAGGGTTTTAGGGTTCTAGGGTTTTAGGATTTTACCTGAATCACGCTTTCGGGCACCCTCAATATCAGGGCCACTCAGGCCAGTATTGAAAGAGGTGCTGAAATAGGATGGATCATCACCCTAAACCCTAAACCCTACACCCTAAACCCTAAACCCTAAACCCTAAACCCTAAACCCTAAACCGTGAGGGTTCCGTAATGTGGTCTCCTGGTTCATGATGCATGGGCCCTTGGGATGTATAGGGTACACAAGGGGTTTATACGGTTTAGGGTTTAGGGTTTAGGGTTTAGGGTTATGTAAGGGGTCCCCTTGTCAGGGCCCAAGCAACAACCCTTAGAAATCATGTAGAAATGGGCTCCAGGAGTCAGCCTAAACCCTCAAACCCTCAAACCCTCAAACCCTCAAACCCTCAAACCCTCAAACCCTCAAACCCTCAAACCCTCAACCCTCAACCCTAAACCCTAAACCCGAAACCCTAAACCCTAAGCCGTAGAAATGAGCTCCAGGAGTCACCGCCTACAACCTCTATTGGAGCACGGGCTCTTGCACCACTCTGGGGGGCCAGATTGCCAGCGTCTAGGCAGGCCCTTGGAATGTTTGATATTTTTTTTCGTTGGGTTTAGGGTTTAGGGTTTAGGGTTTAGGGTTTTGGGTTTTGGGTTTTGGGTTTTGGGTTTAGGGCTTGAAGATGTATTTTGGGTTTAGGGTTTGCCCTCATTTGAGTTCAAGAGTGATACTATTCATCAAGGTTTTTCGATTTTGCAGCGGGTTTGAAGGGCATACCGAGGCGTGACCGTCGCGCGCACCAGCATCGCCCCGTACTGCTTCACGGGAAACTCACTTCGCCTTCAGTTGAACTTTAAACTTGTTGAACCCTAAACCCTAAACCCTAATTCCTAAGCCCTAAACCCTAAACCCTTTTTTCCCCTTGGTTATTGGAGAAGAAAGGAAATGCCTGCAGTGACATCAACGTGCTTCAGGAGGATGTCGGAGTCTACGTGGTGTCGCGTGCCTTGGGGTTCAGGGTTTCGGGTTTAGGGTTTAGGGTTTAGGGTTTAGGGTTTAGGGTTTAGGGCAACTTTGTGCTCAGGATAAAGGGTAGCACGGGGTCTGCGATGCCCAAACTCGGGGGACCGTTCAGTCCGCGAGGTGGCATGGACGGCTACCGCAACGATGAGCGGGCGAGCCTGTACCTCGAAGGCCCGGGCGTCATCCGCTTCTCCCGGTTTGGAACCGAAGGCGGTTGCTAGGAAGCCAACTGGCGCCTGTTTGCTTTTTGTAAGGCAAACTTCCGGAAACTTCCGGAAACGGGTCTAGTTCAGATTCAGGGTTATCCTGGCGGCCTTCTAACAGCATTAAACCCGAAACTCTAGACCCTAAACCAGGGTTGCTTGGCTTAACTGGCTTAACCCCCCTTATGACTTCCTTAAATTAGCCCGTTTAGAACCCGAAACCCGAAACCCTAAGCCCTAAACCCTAAACCCTAAGCCCTAAACCCTGAACCCTAAACCCCTAGGCTACGACACCCTGACCATCGACGGAATGGCGCTTTCCGGCAGCAGCGTGCCAGCGGATGTTCAGCTCGGCGCCGGCCAGAAGCAGGTGGGTTTAGGGTTTAGGGTTTAGGGTATAGGGTTTTGGGGTTCTGAGCTCTGATCTTGGCCCCTAACCCCTCGTGGAATGGTTTAGGGTGTAGGGCGTAGGGTTTATAGGTTTTATAGGGTTTATAAAAGGATTTATAGGGTTTCGAGGGTTTAAAGGGTTTATGCGGTTTATAGGATTTTATAGAATGTCATGGGGTTTATAGGGCTGATGTTAGGGATTATAGGGGGTTGAGGGTTTAGGGTCCTTAAACCCTAATGGAATCTATTACTTGCATCGGAGCCTTCAATGAGACCCAGGGACTGGGTTTCAGCATTTTTCAGGCCTAAACTAACCCAACACCCTACACCCTAAACCCTAAACCCTAAACTCTAAACCCTAAACCCTGAACCCTAAATCCTAAACCCCAAACCCCAAAAGGTCGATTGGTTCTCGGACTTCAGCGTGACTGGGGCCGGCTGGGTCTTCACCTATGAGTCCCGGGGTAACTTCGGGGACGCCACCTACGAGCTCCCTGGTAGCCCAAAAGGTACACTTTTATTTGGGCTTAGGGTTTAGGGTTTAGGGTTGAGCACTTGGGGTTCAGGGTTTAGAGTTTAGAGTTTAGGGTTTAGGGTTTACGGTTTAGGGTTTAGGGTTTAGGGTTTAGGTCTAGGGTCTAGGGTCTAGGGTTTAGGGTTCAGGATTTTCGATTTTCGTTTTTTCTTGGGGGTTCAAGGTTCCCTTAATAACCAACCCCCCCAAAAAAATAAAACCAATTAGACAAAGGTGCCCTTATGATCATATGTTTATACTCATTTTTTGGGGGGTTTAAGGTTCCCTTATCAGGAAACCAATCCAACGAAAAAAGGGGGGTGCCCCTCTCAGAACTTGGTTGCTGGGCTATACCAAGGCTGCCTTACGGCACCTTCCTGCCCAGCTCGGCCACTGAGATGATGGTCTTCTCCGTGAGCGAGGGCTCCGAATATCGGGGGGCCTGTGCAGCGACCGCGGTGTCGGATTTCGCCCCGCCCTCCCAGATACCCCAGGCTCTGTGGTTCCAGGACTCTGACTCCGCCGCGGGGCTTGTGGGAGGTGACCTCATCATCCTCCAGTCCCGCAACCACAGCGGCCTTGAGGCCTACCACGTCTACTGGGGCGCCAACTCCACCCATCGACTGCCAGGTGTCGCCATGGTCGCAGCCGTACCGGCCACAACAGCGGGAACCAACGTCACGGTCACCATTGCCA
Source organism: Symbiodinium natans (assembly GCA_905221605.1). NCBI lineage: Eukaryota > Dinophyceae > Suessiales > Symbiodiniaceae > Symbiodinium > Symbiodinium natans. The sequence goes on from CAJNDS010000424.1 coordinate 176,645, forward strand.
GCGGAACCTCCCTGCCGGTCAACGCCACCACCCTCCTCGTGTTTGCCTCCTCCAGCAGCGGAGAGTCGCGCGGGGCCCTCAGCATCCGATTGGGCCTTGATACGAATTTGGAGTCCGGTGTCGTCCAGCGTACCTCTGGGGAGTCTGGGGTATCTAGCAGAATCTAGCCAAGAACCTGCAACAAGCTGCAACCTCAGGTACAGCTGCCAGCGTAGAAGTCGTGGACTACGAGCCGGCGGAAGATGCCGCGACGTCCATCGCGTTTGTGGATGTCGACGAGGGCGAAGGGGTCGTGGCAGGCATGGCTTACATCGGCCGCGCCGCGGACGAGTCCCTTGGGGACCACATGAACCCTAAAATTAGGGTCAGATACCCTATACTACTATAATTCCCATCAAGGCACTATGAGCCATAAACCCCTTTAGGGATTCATATTTCGTCCCCAAGGTTCCCCTATACTATAGTTCCTATAAGGGCATATGAGTCATAAACCAATTTAGGGCTCCTGTTTCGTGCCCAAGGTCCTCTGTGGACTTCTACAACCTCTACTTCTCCTTGGGCACCCAGAAGCTTGACTTTATCGGCTCGGTGCCTGCACCCACACTGGCAGTGCCTCGGCAAGGGGTCCTGATCTTCGGGTCTTAGGGTCTTAGGGTCTTAGGGTCTTAGGGTCTTAGGGTCTTAGGGTCTTAGGGTCTTAGGGTCTTAGGGTCTTAGGGTCTTAGGGTCTTAGGGTCTTAGGGTCTTAGGGTCTTAGGGTTTAGGCGGTTTAGGGTTTAGGGTTTAGGGTTTAGGGTTTAGGGTTTAGGGTTTAGGGTTTAGGGTTTAGGGTTTAGGGTTTAGGGTTTACAGCAGGGTGATCATCTTTGAAATCCTAAGCCGGGTTTTGGGGCAACCTCTGGCGGCCGAAATGACACGTGGTTTACGTAGAGCGTCGTGGGCTCAAGGAGCAATGGGCTAACGTGGGTTTCTGACTAGCGGACTCGGTACAGCAGAAACTGCCGCAACATGGCTGGCCGGCCCAACCCTAAACCCGAAACCCTAAAACCCTAAACCCTAAACCCTAAACCCTAAACCCTAAACCCTGAACCCTGAACCCTAAACCCTAAAACCCTAAACCCTAAACCCTAAACCCTAAACCCTGAACCCCTAAACCCCGCCATGTTCGAGGCCCGGCCGTCCTGCAGCGGCACCAGCTGCACGCAGATCGACATCCGGTCGGTTGCCGGTGGCATCGCCTACGAGGTACCTTAGGGACCACATGAACCCTGGACTTGGGGTCACATACCCTATACGACTATACTTCCGAGTTCCTATTCAGGCACATGAACACTAAAATTGTGGGGTCATATGCCCTATACTACTATAATCCCAATCAAGGCAATTTGAGCCACAAACCCTTTTAGGGTTCATCTTTCGTCCCCAAGGTCTCCCGAGGCACCAGCTACGACAACAATGAGCAAGCCAGCATCGCGGTGACAGGGCCAGGCATGATCAAGCTTCTTGGCATTCTTCTGTCTGGCTCTTAGGACTTAGGGTTTAGGGTTTAGGGTTTAGGTTTTGGTAGAAAGTACAGTAAGGAGCCTAGAAGTTAAACTCTTAGGGGGGGTTCGGAAGTCAGCCAAGGTTTACCTTCTTCACCACCGAGGTGGGGCCTGTGGCCATCATTCCAAGCTGATGTCAGTTACAGTATGTCTCGGACTTGACCCCTTTTTTCGGCCTAGAACAGCTGAGTTCATTTTTTAAAGATGTCGTCCTTGTTCAACCTCTCGAGGCGGGCTACGACTTCTTGACTATCCTTGGAACGGCCTACTCGGGCAACAGCATGCCCGGCGACATCGACATCCCCGCAGGAACCCATGAGATCGTCTGGCGATCGGACGGCTCAGTGCCTTGCTGTTGGTTGGTAGGGAATCAGGGAAAATGAGGTACCCCATATCCCCCCTATATATATATATATATCTATATATATATATATATATACACCCTTTAAGGGATTATAATGGGGTACCCTAAACCCTAAACCCTAAACCCTAACCCTAAACCCTAAACCCTAAACCCTAAACCCTGAAGCCTGAACCCTAAACCCGAAACCCTAAACCGTCATTCCCTACTAGCCAGCAGTAAGGTGACCACGGGCGGCTGGATCTTCCGCCTGGAGTCTGGCGCCAGCGACTCCCTGAGTGTGGAGGTGCCCAGAGGCACCTCCTTGGGATGCAAGGAACCTTAAAGTGTTGGGCGGGTTTAGGGTGTAGGGTTTAGGGTGTAGGGTTTAGGGTTTAGGGTTTAGGGTTTAGGGTCATATACCCTGTACTACTATGATTCCTATAAAGGTAGTATGAGCCATAACCCTTTGAAATTGCTACCTTTTTTCGGATTGAGGTTTCTGGAGCCATAAGAACTTTTCGGGTTTGTTTCGTCCCTAGAGGCACCTCCATCCCGGACACAGCCGACAGCTTGCTGGTCCTGACCGCTTCGGCGGGCGGCGAGATGGCTACAGGAATCACGGCGCCATTGGTTGACTACCACCCCCCGTCCGCGATCGCCGTGTCCGTTCAGTGTCAAGACACGAACCCCAGCATCGGCGTCTTCAGCGGCTTCTGCGATGTGCGAAGGGCTGCGGTAGAAGTCGGGGTGTTGGCCTATGACATCTACTGGGGCAGGAATGCCAGCCACCCCATACCCGGTTCGTCGGCCATTGGGCAAGCAGTGCTGAACGCCTCCGCGGGTGCGCTTGTCACTGCCTCCATTGCCAGTGTGCCCATCCACTCCTCCGCCTCTCACCTCGTTGCATTGGCTGTGGGCTCAGGAGGTGCGGCTGCAATGGGTGTGGGGACCCCGGTGCTCGATAATTCGGGCTTGTCCCTGGATCCCTCTAGCCTCAACTTGGTGGCTACGCCGGGCTCAACGGTATCCAGCGTGGTCACGATCACCAGCGATGGCTCTGAGGACATCACCTTGCAGGTGGGCCTGGTCTTCGAGGACGACTCGGCCCAAGGGGCCCTCCCTGCCAGCCTTACCAGCACCCCGAGCACGGGCTCAGGCAATGCAGGAGCAGGCTACATCCTTCCATCCGTCTGCGAGACGGTGTCCGATCTCCCGGTACCGGGAAAGAAGCGATTGCTGTACAAGATGAAGAAGGCCAAGCAACTGGATGCAAGGGCAAGGCGATTGCATGCGAAGGGTGTGGAGACCAAACATGGAGTGAAGATCACTACATTCGATCGCCTAGGTGGCATCGCATTTGCGGAGATGAAGAATGCCTCCACAAAGCAATACTGCCAGATGTTCGTGGACCTCGAGAACGACCCGGTCGTGCAGTTTGTGGAAGAGGACCTCACCTGGTTTGCACTAGGCAAGCCCAAAATGGATGACATGCTCTTCCCTCCTCCGAAGCCTCAGCCGGAAGCCGGGGGCAAGCTGAAGGGGCGGATGCACCGCCGCACCGATTCTTGCAGCACCTGCCGCGACGCTGCCCAAGGGCACCCCAACGACGTGAGCTTCGAGGATCTCTGGGGCCTCCATCAGGACAACGATGTGGACATCGATGCCCCAGAGGCTTGGGCCATCCATCAAGGAACCAATGGCCGCGTGATCATCGCCGTCCTCGACACAGGCCTGCTCAGAGCAAACCACTCTGAGACTACGTCGTTGGAGCTTGTGACAGCTCGTGAGACCCAGGTTGCGGTACTAGTTGTGAAAGGTAGCGACTTTTCCGTGCACTTCCGCCGTCTCCAGTCAATTCTGGAAGGTGTTGCTGTTACTGCACAGCACGCGTAAGTTCGACACCAAGACAAGCAAGCACATAAACACACACCCACACGTACACGCGCACAGGCGCACACGCGCGCCCACAAGCACAAGCACAAGCTCGAGCACAAGCACCAGCACCAGCACAAGCACCAGCACCAGCACCAGCACCAGTACCAGCCAGCAGCACCGCAACACAACAATGCACAATGCACAATGCACACTGTACAATGCACAATGCACGCCGTGCACACTGCGCAGCGCCAATACGCAGGACATAGACACAATGTGCAGGCATGAGCCCGATCTTTCCACTAGGTATAGCAAATTTCTTGCACACAGCGAGATGTCTTGTTGCCTCATGCTGCGTGGGTGAAAGCAACGGCAGGCGTGGACTACAACCACGAAGACCTCCGCAACCAGATGTGGGTGAATCCTGGTGAGATCGCAGGTGATGGCATCGACAACGATGGAAATGGGTTCGTAGATGACGTGTACCTTGGGGACCAAATGAACCCTACACTACTATAATTCCTATTAAAATACATGAACCCTAAAATTGGGGTCATATACCCCTATACTACTATAATTCCTACTAAGGTAATGTGACCCCTAAACCCTTTTAGGGTTCATATTTGGTCCCCAAGGTACGGCTACGACTTTTACGGTGACAGTGGAGACCCTATGGACTCAAACGGCCATGGAACACACTGCGCAGGCACTATCGGAGCCTTAGTAGCTGAATGAGTACACTTTTTACACTGCAGGATTAAGGGGTTTATAGGGTTTATGGGGTTTAGGGTTTAGGGTTTAGGGTTTAGGGTTTAGGGATACCATAATAATCCCCTCTAGAAATGAAAGTGTGCACTTTTGGGGTGGCTCATGAACTCAGCACCTCAGGAGCAGAGGCAGGGAATTCCATCGGAGTTGCCGGGGTCTCCTGGAAGCCCCAGATCATGGCGCTGAAGTTCCTGGGAGCATCAGGTCTGGGGGTTTCCAAAGAAAGGGGGGAAAACCCTTAATATCCCCGAAGTAGTATTACTGTAGGAACCCCCAAAAGGGTACCCCTTTAATTCTCCCCAAAATAGTATATAATCCTTTCTATAGGAACCCCCAAAAAGGGACCCCTACTTTCGGAAAACCCGCCAGGTGGCAGCACTGGTGACGCCATCCGCGCCTTAGACTATGCCGTCATGATGGGCGCGCAGATCAGTTCCAACTCCTGGGGCGGGGGAGGCTACTCGCAGGCTCCTTGGGGACGAAATGAGCCCTAAAAGGGTTTATGGCTCATGTACCTTAATAGATATACCTTAAAATGGATTTTAGTAGTGTAGGGTACATGACCCCAATTTTAAATTTTGGGCTTCATTTGCTCCCCAAGGCCCTGGTAGATGCCATCGATGAAGCCGCCACGTATAACCACCTCTTCATCGTCGCGGCGGGCAACGACGGGAGGGACAACGAGATCACCGCAACATATCCCTGCAACTACAACCGGCCAAACATGATCTGCGTGGCGTCTACAGACAGCGCCAACGACATCTCCTCCTTCTCGAACCTTACTGTTGGTTATAGTAGGGAATGAGGGAATGAGGTACGCTATATAATCCCTTATAGAGGGTATATATATATATATATACATCTACATATATACATATAGAGAGAGAGAGTGATGTAGGGTACTTCATTCCCAATTTCCCGACAAGTCAACAGCAAGGAACTGGGGCACGGAGGTGGTTCACATCGCAGCTCCCGGGTCCCGAATCTACAGCACCTACCCCAACAACCAGCACCTTGGGGACCAAATGAACCCCAAAATAGGGGTCCTAGACCCTGTTCTACTATAAGCCCCCTATTATGGTATTGTACTAGAAGTCCCTATAAAAAGGTAATATGGACCATGAACCCTTTTAGGGATCAATTCTTTCGTCACCCAAGGTACGAGTTCTTGTCAGGCACGTCCATGGCCACGCCACACGTCTCGGGCGTGGCAGCCCTGGTCTTGGATTACGTGGACACCCTCACCTACGCGGAGCTCCGGAATCTGATCCTGACGTCTGGCGTGAGCTACTTACTATTGGTTTAAGTGGGGAATGAGGGAATGAGGTACCCTATATCCCCCCTTTAAGGGATTACATAGGCCCTAAACCCTAAACCCTAAACCCTTAACCCGAAACCCGAAACCCTAAACCCGAAACCCGAAACCCGAAACCCGAAACCCGAAACCCGAAACCCGAAACCCGAAACCCGAAACCAAACCGCAAGGCTACGCCAAATTCGAGGCGAAGGTGTCGACGGGGAAGCTGCTCAACGCCCACGCCGCCTTGCACCTTGGGGACGAAATATGAACCCTAAAGGGGTTTAGGGTTTGGGGTTTAGGGTTTATGGCTCCATATCTACCTTGACAGGAATTAAAGGAAGTATAGGGTGTATGACCCCAAAAGTAGAGATATCTTCGTATGATTCATATACCTTAACTAGAATTATAGTAGTATAGGATAATATACCTTAAGTAGAATTATAGTAGCATAGGGTAGGTGACCCCCAATTTCAGGGCTCATTTCTGGTACCCAAGGCAGATGGCTGGGCAGTACGCCTGGGCGCGCGTGACGGGCCCTGCGGCTTCTGGAAGCATCTTGGGGACGAAATATGAACCCTACAAGGGTCTATGGCTCCACATGACCTTAATAGGGATGATTGGTAGTACAGGGTATGTGAAGGGTTTGTAGCTCCATATATACCTGAATCATAGGGATTATAGTAGGATTATAGTAGGATAGGATATATGACCCCAATTTTACGGTTATGTGGTCCTCAAGGTATCACCGTGCCTGCTGGGGGCTCCGCCAGCGTAGACCTGGAGTTGGGCAATGCGAGGCTGGAGGAGGGGGAGTATCGAGTGGCTTTGAGGATCTGGAAGCAGGTGAATGACATTCTCTACTCACGCCTGGTACCGGTGATTTTCACCCTGCACCGATTCGGGTCTGCACCGACGGTTGGTGCCGGAGGCATCGAGTTCGAAGACACGGATGCCCGGCGGGATGTCATCGCAGGGGCCCTCACAATTACAAGAGCAACCCCCGAGCAAGAGGACACCTTCTCGCAGTATCACATCTTCTGGGCAGACTCGACGCAGCTCCGGACAAGTGAGACGCCACTCGCGACTCTGGATACCGGAAACGTGCTTCAGGACAACTTCGCATTCTTCGACAACTCCTTCTGGTTCCCTCCAGACGCCGACATCGCTGGGGAAAGCTGGTCAGTGTCAAGCGGCGCGGCCATCTTCTCGGGCCAGTATGACACCTCACACCTGACCATGGCACGGCGCTTTGCGCCGCCCTTCACCATGAAGGCTTGGCAGCCCAGTGGTACCCTTTACCCTTTTCTTTTTGGGTTCTGGTTCCCTTAGAAAATAACCAACCCCCCCCAAAAAAAAAGAGGTGCCCTTATTGTAACATGGTTCCTGGGCTCCTAGGATAAGGTTGCTCTTATACCCCATAACCCCTTAGAAAGGGCCCTGTATAGGGTTCACCATGAAGGCGAAGGTGCGGAAGACGGCGGGGGCCTTGGCCCACATGGTGATCCAGGTCGGTGGCGACTCCGTGAGCTTGTTCGGCTCGGGCGGGCTGCGCGCCATGATGCTGGGCTCCCAGAACCTTGGGGGCGAAATATGGGCCCTAGAAGGGTTTAGGGTTCATATTGTCTTGATAAGGAATTATAGGTGGTATATAGGAATTATAGTATTTTTTTAGGAGTTTTAGGTAGTCTAGGGGTTTATCTGACCCAAATTTTAGGGTTCATTTGGTCCCCAAGGAAGATCTTGGTGTCCCCTGATGGCCAGCACTACTCGGTGCCGTGCACCTTGGGCACCTGGTTCGAGGTGACCATCACGGTGCTGGCAAGTTCGGTGACCTTTGCCGATAACCAAGGATGCCAGGAGATAGTGCAGAGCATTCCAAGCACCGACGAGACCAAAGCAATCCGAATCGGCGCCGACTGCACCGGAGATTGCCAAGGGAGCGTTTGGGACAGCTTTGAGGTGGAGGTTTACGAACATGAAGGATCCCTTTTATATGGACCCCCAAATAGTAGGATTCCCTTCTAATAAGGACCCCAGAGAAAAATATACCCCTAATTTCCGGCCCTACACCCTAAACCCTAAACCCTAAACCCTAAACCCTAAACCCTAAACCCTAATCCCTAGTCCCTAAGCCCTAAACCCTAAACCCTAAACCCCCAGGTGAGCGGTGGCCTGTATGCGACCTTCAACGTGCCTCCGTCCACCAGCATCCCCTCCAATGCCGCGGGCTTCGTGGTGCATGCCTGGAACGTCCTGGGCTTGCAGACCACGGGCCTGTACCTTGGGGGGAGCTAAAGATGAACCCTCAAAGGGTTTAGGGTTTAGGGTTTCGGGTTTCGGGTTTAGGGGTTAAAGGTAGGATTCAGGGTAGATGACCCCCAAGTTTTGGGGTTCATATCTTTGGTCCTCAAGGTACATGCCGCTGGTCGACCACCGGGTCGCCGTGCGCGCAGCCCAGCCAACCCAAGTGACCGCGGGCTCAGCGACGCTCACTTCGCCTTCAGTTGAACTTTAAACTGTTTGGGTTTCCTTATTTAAGTAGGAATATTAAAGTTTAACCTTTTTTCCCCTTGGTTATTGGAGATCCCCTTGGTTATTGGAGAAGTAAGGACGACCTCGAGCCTGTCGTTGTCTTGGACCCGGGGTGCCCTCAACGACTGCAGCAGCGGCTTTGAGAGGCACCTTGACGAGCAAAATCCAGCCCAAAATGGGGGGGGTCATACACTCTAAGACTATCTAATTCCTACTAAGGCAATATGAGCTCGCCCGAACACTACCTACAATTCCTATTAAGGTAACAGGAGCCAACAAAAAAGCCCTTTTTAGGGCTCATATTTCCTCTCCAAGGTATGAGGTCATGGCACAGGGCTCCGCCGGAGGGTGGGTCGAGCCGGCTGGTTGCACGATGCTTGTGAACGTGAACATGGAAAGCTGCACGGCCACTCAGCTTGCCAGCGACGCTCGGTTGCTGTCAAGGAACATCAATAGCAAGGGACACTCACATTTCTTGCTGTTCCTTATTTCTACCCAGAAATTCACGGCCACCTAAACGAAGTTCACCCTGAACCTTCAACCCCTAAGAGCCCCTAAAGACCCCTACGGCAGTCAGCGTGTTTTGCTCCTTTCAAGACCGGCGCCACCCCAAGGACATGCCGTATCAGTTCAGGGTCCGGGTGCTCTGCGTCTTGGAGGAGACGCAGAGTCTCTGGAGTGAGATCCTTGGACCCCTCTTAAGGAGGTGCCCGTTTTGTTGCTTTTCCCCTAAACACTAAACCCTAGACCCTAAATCCTAAACTTTCCGCTTATTATAACCCCGAGCTCAAGACAGGATCTCCCAAGAAGTATTAACAGTGGCGTTCACCTCTTTCACCCAATTCTTTTCTAGCGGTTACACATGATTTCCTCTTCCAAAATCCTGTCTCAAAGTTAAGGTTGTTCCCGCGCTCTTGCGGGGCTTTTTCCTTTCTTTTTCTGCCCCGCCACAAAAATATTATCATCATTAC